>PVKS010022226.1:0-34029 GCA_004027875.1 Aplodontia rufa | reverse complement strand
TATTTATATTTTCTTTTAGATATGTATTGTTTTAGAAAGAGAGAATGAATTTTTTTCATTCATCTTGTTTTGTTTCCCCAACACTTAGTTGTGTGTGTGGTGCTGGGGTTTGAACCTGAGTCCTTGAGAAAGCCAGGCAAGCGCTCCAACCACTGAGCCACAGCTCCAGCCCCAAACATTGGTATTTTTATAAAGTAGCTTTTCTGTTTTCATTTTTGAGTGGGGAGTCTCGTCATGTGGCCAGGCTGGTCTTGAATCCTTGTGTCCGGTGGTCCTCCTGCCTCAGCCTTCTAAGTGCTGAGACTACCAGCAAATGCCACGTGCCTGGCTGCATTTGGCTTTCACAGTGCAAGTTCACTGAAACTACACGTTCAGGTTCACGTTTCTTGGAGTCAGAGTCCCGTTGAAGGGCTCCCAGCACCAGGTCCATCCTCACTGGGGCAGTTCCTGCCATGCTGAACGGTGGGAGAGCATGGCCATCGTCACAGAATGCAGCTGGAAAGCACTGGTCTAGGTCCTGCTCCTCAGGAGAGGCTCCGTGTGTGCAGCAGCCCCACATCCTGGGAGCCCACTGGCAATGGAGGACCTCGGCTCCACCCTAGACCTTCTGAGGCAGAGTGCGTCTCAGCAGGATCTCCCAGTGATGGGCATGCACACTAATGTTCCACCCAGAGGCACCACAGGGCTAGGCCATGCCCCCAGTCTGCTGGGACCTCCAGCCAAGGGAGAGCTAGGAGCACTGAGGACCCAGTGCCAGGGGTTCCCATCCTTGCCCTGTGCCCGGCTCACATTGCACCTTTCTTGCTAAGCAAGAAAGGTACTAATTTCTCAGCCCCCAACCCAGTGCAAAGCCCAAGAGTGGGTGCTCACATCAACGACTCCATCACCCTGCTCTGGGAGGCCCCCGAGGGCTCAGCCTCTCAGAACCTCACCTACCAGGTGCAGTGCGTTGGCGAGGATGGCAGCAATGAGATCCGAAATACAACAGAGCTGAGCTTGACCTTCCTAATTTCACGCACTCTGTCCATTACTGTGTCTGGGACATCTGAACAAGCCACATCACAAGAGCTGTGGTCACACAAGAGTTGTGCTGCCGTGCTGGGCAGTGCAGGTCCATGCCACCCTCCACCTCCTAGGTCAAGGGTTGATTACCAGAAGCTGTGACTGATTTCTCTCCCTGACTCGATTTCCAGCTCCCAACCTGGTGCAAAGCTTGAGACTGGAATCTCGCACCAACAGCTCCATCACCCTGGTCTGGGAAGTCCCCGAGGGCTCATCCTCTCAGAACCTCACCTATTGGGTGCAGTGCATTGGTGAGGATGGCAGCAATGAGACGCGAAACACAACAGACCTGAGCATCACAGTGGATGGACTTGAACCTGAATCTTCATATGAATTTTGGGTATGGGTAGAGAAGAATGGGGTTTACAGCTCCGGAGAGAGTAAAAGTTTTGCCACAGGTGAGTATTCACTATTTGTTTGGTTTTTGTTAAGGGAGGTGGTATGTGATGGTCAAGGAGAATGTGGGAAATGCCTAGAAAATAGTCCTTTGGGCCCAAATGAGCTACATGCTAGTGAGTGCCATCTCCTGGGGCCGTCTTGGTTCAGCAAATGAAGAAAAGCTGTCCATAGTGCTCCAGCCTCCATAGGAGGTGGTCAAGGTCTAAGACTCAGTCCTGTCGTCCAGAACACCAGGGTGTTCTCCTGCTCACACAGGGTGCAGAGCCCAGGCATGTCCCCTGAGCTCCATGGGACTTCCATGCTGCTGATGGGAACATTTCCTTCCCTCTGTCCTTCTTCACACGTGAGACTGTCCCTGATATGGACAGCTCCCGCTCTAATCTCCACTGCCCAAAGTAGTAGCTACTAGCTCTAAGTGGCTACTTAAATTAGGCTAACTGAGTTGCATAAAATTAGAGATTGGGGCCTGGAGCAGTGGCTCATCAGTTGGAGCAGTGGCTCATCAGTTGGAGCATTTGCCTGGAATGCACAAGGATCCAGCTTGAAACCCCAGTACCACATACACAAATAAGTGTTGGGGAAAGAAAAACCAGATGAAAAAGTAAATAAAATTGATTTTCTTTTTTTTCTCCCTCTCTGAATCGTTCTATTTATAAAAGAATTATAGAGGCTGGAGTGTTGGCTCAGCGGTTACGGCGCTTGCCTGGCATGCGCAAGTATGCGAGTTCAAACCCCAGCACCACATACAGAACGAAGTCTCGGAGCAATGAAAATCACATGAAAAGCTAAATAAAATTGATTCTCTCTTCCTCTCCTTCTCTCTCTCACTGTCCCTCTCTCTTTAAAAAAAAAAAAGAATTACAGATTCTGTTCTACAGTGTATGTGGTAAAGCCGAAGACTCCCAGCATTCCCCTCATCTTTGGTTGGGGTTGTACCCGCCTTGATGGACGCTAGGAAACAGCTCCATTGTGCAGAAAGCTCCCTTGGCCTCTGATAAGGCCACTGAGTGTGGTCACGAGGGCACCAGCCTTATGGCCTGCTCACCTCCCAGAGGTCCCACTCTTAGTATCATATCGAGGATTAGGTCTCAACCTATGAATTCTGGGGGGGACACAAATATTCTGGTCACAATGCTGCTTTACATTATGGTCCATGTGGACAGCTTAGCATCCCCGGAAATTCTGTTTCCTGCCAGACCTTTGACTCAGAGGTTGCATTGTGTCCAACCCTGGTGGTGTGTGTACATTAGAGAAGCACTGCTCTAGACCACACCCCTTTATCCACCAGGACAAGCTGATGTAGAACCAGGAACTCTGAGGGCCAGGAGGCACTGAATGGCCATCTTTACTTTGCACCCCCGCTCAGTTTGGATGCATCCTAATTTTTCAGCCCCTAACCCAGTTAGAAAACTGTCTTTGGAGGGTCGGACCAACAACTCCATCAGTCTGAGCTGGCAAGCCCCCAGCAGCCGAGACCTTCAGGATTATATCTATTGGGTGCAGTGCACTGGAGAGGATGGCAAAAATGTGACCCAAAACACGACGAACACCAGTGTCACCGTTGAGGCGCTTGAACCTGGGATCTTGTACCGGTTCTCTGTGTGGGCAGAAAAGAATGGAGCACCTAGCTACAAGCAGAATCTCAGCATCTTCACAGGTGAGATGCCTCAATACCCACTTCCTGTTTTTGTGAGAGGTTAGGAACTCCTCTGGTCCAGCTCTTTGATCTGCGGTCTCCTGAGTCCCATGGAGCCAGGACCATGGGAGAGATGTGGCCATGCTAAGAGAATGGCTCTGCCCCAAAGACGAGGAGCGCTTGCCACTGAGTGTAGGACTGCAGGAGCCCAGGCCATTCCAGGTTCCATTGCTAAGAAATGTTCCTTGACCAGCTGAGCTGCCTAGGCTTGGGACACGAGTGTGTTCTATGCTCTTGGAGACTGGGAGTGTGGAATCCTGACTCTGCTCCTTCTACCAGTCCCTAATGCTGTGGCAAGTCTCAAGACGCTGGATCAGACCAGCTGCTCCATCACCTTGAGCTGGATAGCTCCTATGGGTCCCGTCTTCCCCTCTACACCTACTGGGTCTCATGGGTCAAGGAGGGCAGTCCTGTCACAGGGAACCAAAGCACCTCAGAGACCAGAATTATGCTGATGGTGCTGGACACTGGGAACCAGGATGTCCAACCTCACTGTCCGGGCCTGAGAGGAATGAAGTCCAAGGTTATGCCAGTATCCTCACTGGGGCCACCAACGAGACATGGTCCCGTGCTGGTCCCTGCCCTACTGAGATGGGGGAATGGCAAGATTTGGGGGGCTTTGAGACCTTTCTTGGAGGTGAAGAGAGCTCAGTAACTCTATCCAGTCTCACTGGAGCTTGAACCTGTAGGTCCCATTCTTACGAGCTCAGCAACTAGAGATTTTGAGGTTGTAGAGCCTATCTTTCCTTCCTTTGGGAAATGAGATTTTTGGGGTCAGGGATTGCCAGTTCCAACTCTTGGAAACAAAGAGTCACCAGCTGGACTATAGTCAAAAGCTGGTTCCAGTGAATTAGATGAACCAAGAAGGTCTCAGTTCTCAGCTTACACATGTTGATTTACAAGTATGAGAAGAATCAAAATTACTCCAGAGACCAGGTACATTGTTAATGGATGGAGTCTGGGGGCCTCTAACCCTGGGTTGGCCCTCTGGACTAAGAAGATTAATGTTGGCAGTTCCCACTAGCAACTTGGTATGTCCAGGGCTGAGAGATGAGTGGACTACAAATCCCATCAGCCATGAAGTCAAGACTTCATAACTAACAGTGATAGAGTCTATGGGTTCATGGGAGTTATAGTTTGAGGGGATGTGTGACCATCTGGAGAGAAGAGAAAGGTGATGGCTGAGACCCAGCCAGGGGACAGAAAGAGATCTGTTGATCCTGCCCCCTGCCCAGGCCACAAGTCTCTGCAATCTTCTCTGAGTCACCCTCCTCAGTCACTAAAGCCAGGCATAACTGGGGCAGCTCAGCGGTGCTGTGCCAGGGAGGCAGCAGAGTCAGGGATGAGGGTCTTTGAGGGTACACCCTCTTAAGGCTCCGTCCTCACTTCTCAGCTCCCAGTGAGGTCACACATCTGCAGAATGCAAGTCAGACCAACAGCTCAGTGACCCTGAGGTGGCAGGCCCCTGCAGACCCCTACTCTCAGCTCTACACATACTGGGTCCAGTGGACCAGCGAGGAGACTCCTCAGAGGGTGCAAGATCGCACTGGAGGCTGGACTGAGTTGATGGGCAACACGAGTGAGACTTGGTATGAGGTGGAAGCCCTCCAGCCTGGCACTTGGTACAACTTCATGGTGTGGGCAGAGAGCAATGAAGTAAACAGCTCCACCCAGAGCCTCCGTGCATCCACAGGTGAGGTGCCCTGCCCGCTCTCTACCTGGTGGACTGGCTTGGGTCAGACCTCCAGGGCCAGGAGAGGTGAGTAGACTACAGATTCCATCAGGTCCTGGGGGTCACATCTTCCTAAGCTGCAGTGACACCAAGAGTCCAAGGGCTATGGGAGTCTAGTTGGAGGGGATTCGGTTCATCTGGGGAGAATAGAGACTGAGGGAAGATGGGGCATCTGAGTCTGGGAGGAGGGGTGGGATAGTTCTAGCACCAGGTGGCTGGTGTGGGTGGGGTGGAATGCACCTTGGGTGGCCCCTACTGACCGTTCTCTTTTCCTTCACCCAGCCCCGAACCCTGTCACCAACATCTCCTGTGAGAGCAGCCATGGGGGCTATGGGGTCCAATTGTCCTGGTACTGCTCTGGGGGCTTTGAGACCTTTGAGTGGGAGTTGGGTGGACAGCGAGGCTTCCACGGCGGACCTTCATGTAATGAGATTCTACGTATGTCTGTGCTGGGGCTCGCGCCAGCTCAGTCCTACTTGGCCACTGTCACGACTCTCTGGAACGGAATGAGGGCCTCATCTGTCTCAGTGAACTGCTACACTGAGTTCACATGTGAGTTGGGAGTGGGGTGACCTCCAGGTCCTGCTGTGAGGCACCCACAGGGCTCTTCTATCTCCTGACTTTTCTACAAGAGCTTTATTAAGATATAAAGAACAGAAGGCAGAGTTGACCGCTTGAAGGTACAATGAGGTTGCTTTTAACGTATTCGCGGCATGGTACAGCCAGCCCCACATGAACTCAGAACATTTCACACCCCAGAGAGTAGGCTTGAGCAGTCACTGCTGAATTCCCCAAGTCTCTAACTTCTATCTGCAGTAGCTCTCTCTCTAATCTACTTCCTGTCTCTATAGGTTTGCCAACCTGGACATTTTATAAAAACAAAATCGTATATTATGTGGTCCTTTGTGACTTTTGCTGAGCATAATGCTTTTGAGGTGCACCCTTTTTATGGCAGAAGAATATGCCATTGAATAGATATATAGCATCTTATTTATTCATTCATCAACTGATGCATTTTTGACCATTGTGATTAATACTGCTATGAACATTTGTATACAAGTTTTTGTGTAGACATTTGTTTTTATTTTTCTTGGGTATTTGCCTAAGACTGGAATTGGTGGGTCATATAGTTACTGTTTTTTATTTTTATTTATTTATTTATTTTTGTTAGTGCTACGGATCAAACACAGGAGCATTTTACCACCGAGTCACATCCCTAGCCCTTTCTATTTTTCATTTTGAGACAAGGTCTAAGTCACTGAAGCTGTCCTTGGACTTGTGATCCTCCTGCCTCCCACTTGGCAGGGATCACGAGCGTGGCCACCCCTGGTGTCTGACTGTTTAGCTGCCGTATTTTTACCCAGGGTGGCTGTACCATTTTTTACCTTTAGAAATGGACACTTGAAGAAGTTTGGAGTTTGGACTCTGGAAGTTCTGATCATGTATCGAGACCACGCTGTAGCCCTCCCTTTGCCCCATTCGTGCCTCCCTGGAGCCAGGGCATCTTGTAACATTGGCCTCTGGTCTGGAGAGGAGATGGAGGCTGATGCAATTGTAAATGGATGCTACCCCAAAAAGGGCTTTGCTGGGTTCCGTTGCTCAGGAATGTCCTTCTTTTAGCAATAAGGGTCCCTGAAAAGACAGATCCTCTAGTCCAATTCTGTAGGACCAAGTCCATACGGGAAATAAGTCCCTACAGAGGCTGAGAGTCTCTGCTGGAGCCTGTTGAGCAGCTGCAGCCTGGGGCCTCCACGGCCGATAAGGATGGGGTGTGGGCCGAGGGGTCTAAGGACAGGTGGTGGGGCAGCCATGCCCATCACAGCCTGGGGCCAACAAAGGCCTCAGTGGGCCCCCTTGCTGGGAGCTCTTCTCTTAGCAAACAGGACCTCTGAGAAGACCAAGCCTTGATTTTGGGGAATGCTCAAGGCTTGGCTGTCTGGGAGGGAGGGGTTTGCCCAGCCTTGGCACTGTTGACATCCGAGGCTGGGCCCTTGGTCGTGGCAGGCTATGCAGGTCTATCAAATGCTTGTAGGGCACTGAGCAGCCTCTTTGCCTCCGTCAGCTCCATGCCAGAAATACCCCACCACCAAGCTATGACAACCAAAGATGTCTCAAACATTATGCAGAGTCCCTAAGGGGCAACATTGCCTTTGTGAGAGCTGCTGGTCAGGGCAAGGGTTAGCTGCCAGGCCTGCTTAGGTCAGGGTCCCGAGGACATGACACAGGGAAGATGGATTGAGACAGCTGTGTCTGGAAGGTTGTCCTTTCCCTCTCTGCCTTAGCATCTCCATGGTGGGCCTCTGAGCACAGCTGGGTGAGGACAGAGACAGATCAGTGGACAAGGCTTGGGCTCCAATGGCTCCCTCCGCCCCTCCACAGGGATCATCATTGGGGTCATTGTAGGTGTCCTCCTGTTTCTCATCCTGGTGTTCCTGCTGTTTTACTTCCTGAAGAAGAGGTGAGACCCAGTGCAGGACTGACCACCTGGAGGGTGGGAACTGGGCAAGGAAGGCTGAGGATCCCTGGGCCCAACCTGGTTCTTAGCCTTAAGTCCCTATGTTCTTTTCCAGGAATAAGAAGCCCCAGAAGGCAGCACCCGGGGACCTGGTGTTTGTGTGAGTAGAGGGCATGGGGGATGCTGCTGACATCAAAGGGTGCTTGCTAGTACCTGGGCTGGTCAGAGGGCAGGACCAGTGAACCCGTCCACCAGTGTCCTCTGCAACAGGAACACAGCACTTCCTTGGTGACTCAGTCCCTAAGCAGTTCCCGTCTCAGGTGCAGGACATCCCTTCACCCAGCAAACATTCACCAAGCCCCTGAAGCGTGCTGGACACTCTTCCAGACAGCAGCACATCAAACCAAGTTCCTGAGCCGTGGAGACGCCCTCCAGCACGGGAGGGCGTGAATCAGCGAGGTGGTGTAGATGATGGTGTGTGTTTGGAGACAACGAAGCTACAGCAGAGGATAGGAGTAAGCTAAGCGGAGGAGGAAGACCTCTACGACAGAAATCACAGAATTCTAAAACAGGAAGTTGAAGAGGACACTTGTAGAACTAATGATTTTTTTAAAGAGAGAAGGACAATGAGAGAAAGAGCGAATCAATTTTACTTAGTTTTTCATGTGGCTTTCAATACTTTGACATTTAGTGTGTGCCTGGTGCTGGGGTTTGAACCCGGGTCCTCACGCATGCCAGGCAAGCGCTATAACCGCTGAGCCACAGCCTCCCCAGTATTTTTTTAAGTGTTGTATTACCAAATATCATCTATAGATTCAATCACCATCAAAATGCCATTGACATTTGTCATAGAACTAGAAGAAAAAAGTCCTAGAAGTCCTATGGAAGAATAAAAGACCCAGAATAGCCCAAGAACTTGGGTGCAAAGAATGATGTTGGAGGCTTCTCAATACCTGCTTCCAGATTGTGCTACAGAGCCGTGGTAACAAAAGCTGCATGGTTCTGGTCTAAAACAGACATGCGGACCAATGACACAGACTGGCAGACACAGGGACAAGCTCACACAGGCACGTGACTGCCCCGGATCCCCTTCCTCTACAGTACTGGTCTCCCTTCTAGCCCCATGTGGGCCTCTTCTTTCTTTCTTCCATATATGAGGGGGGAAAACATTTCCCTTAACATCATGGTCTCCAGTTCCATCCTTGACAAAGGTGTCAAAAACATAGTTGGAGAAAGAGTCCTTTTAATAAACGATGCTGGGAAAGCATCATTTGCTAAGTGATGTTTATAGAAGCAGGAAGTAGGTTGCTATCACTCACTCCGCACAAAAGCCAACTGGAAATGGAACTGATTTCTAGGAATTGGACCAGAAGCTTTGCCACTGCTAGAAGAAAGCACAGAGGCAGCACTCCAGCATTCAGACCATGGCTTCCTCAGTGGAAGCTCAGGAGATAATGCCAAGGGTCAGTAAGGGGCAGAGGGGATATGTGACGTGTGTGTAGGCACGTGTAAGGACAAAGCCCTTCAACGTGTAAAGTGCAACGAAAAATAAAACCTGTCTCAAACAAAACACCTCAGGCACACCAAGGGGAACCACTAAGCAGGGAGAGAGACAAGATCATTGCCATCTGCTCTCCTGACAGAGGATTGACATCAAGAAAACATGAAGAACCCAAAGCACTTGTCATGTGCACACAATAGAACTAAATGACCCAATCAATAAATTGGCCAGTTTCCAAGAGAAGAAATTCAAGTGGCTAACAAATACGTGAAAAATGCTCAGCCGGGTGAGGTGGCCCAGGCCTGTAATCCCAGAGACTGGGGAGGCCGAGGCAGGAGGATCGCAAGCTCAAAGCCAGCCTCAGCAACTTAGCGAGGCCCTAAGCAAGTTAGCAAGATACTGTCTCAAAATAAAATATAAAAAGGGCTGGGGATGTGGCTCAGTGGTTAAGCATCCCTGGATTCCATCCCTGGTACCAAAAAAGAAAAGAAAAGAAAAAAAGAAAAAAAGAAAAAGTTCAAATACCTGTAGTATCAGAGAAATGAAAACGACATTGAGAATTCATGTCACTCCAGTTAAAATGGCAATAATCAAGAATACAAGTAATAATAAATGCTGGCGAGACTGTGGGGGAAAAGGAACAACACTCTCAATGGGGTGGTAAATTAGTACGATATTATGGAAGTCAGTATGGAGTTTCCTCAAAAGACCAGGCATGACCCAGCTATGCCACTCCTCAGTGTTTACCCTGAAGAACTAAAGTCATCTTTCTAGGGTGATCCATGCACACCCATGCTCATAGCAGCACAGTTCACAATAGCTAAACTATGAAATCAGGGTGGGTGTCCATCAACAAATGAATGGATAAAGAAAACGTGGTATACATACTCTATGGAGCCATATTCAGCCACAAAGAATGAAGTCATGTCATTTGCAGGAAGTGGAGCTGGAGACCGTTATGTTAAGTGAGATTTTTTTCTCATACATGGAAGAAAGAAAACAAGATTTTTTTGGAGAAAGGTACAGTAAGAGAGAAAGAGTAATTTATATTTAGTTTTTTATGTGGCTTTTATGCTCTGATACTTCATTCTGTACGTGGTGCTTGGATTCGAACCCGTGTCCTCGTGCATGCTGGGCAAGCGCAGTAACTGCTGAGCCAGTGCTCCTGCCCCTAAAACAAGTTTTTAAAAACAAAGGTCCACATGGGACTAGAAGGGAGATGAGCACTGAACAGGAAGGAGGGGAGGGCAAGGGGAGGCCCAGGGAGATGAGGTCGATCAGATCCTGTTGTGTGTGTGTGTGAATGTCATGATGCTCCCCACTATTGCGTAGAATCATGAACCAATGGAAAACTCTACTGCATGGGAAGCTGGAACCACACAGTCGGGTAGTGGAGAGTCAGCAGGGTGTCTACACACTAAAGGGAAAGAGGAGATAGACGGGGGGAACGGTGGCTGGAGGCCCTGAGACGTGGGAGGGTCTTGGACTCTCGTGGCCCCTGGAGACACCGCTCCACATCTGTCTCTTGGGTTGGACTTGGACACTTTCTGTGGCTGGCTGCGCCGCGTAGCACTGTGTCATCAGGTTCACGCGATAGTCCTCGTCCGAATCCCTTTCCTTTCGGAGCTGAAGCGCATCCCACTGTACCCTTGGGACTGTAGTGCTTTCCATCTGTCCACCCGTGGACACTTGCACAGTGCAGTTGTGACCGTGGTGTGCAGCATCTCAAGTCCCTGCCTTCGTTTCTCTGGAGTGTATACCCAGAAGTGGCATTGTTGGATTTAAACTACCATTTCTTTGACCGAGGAGCACAAGATTAAAGGAGGTTAAAATCATTTCTCCTTTCCTTCCCACCACAGATGTCCAGGGAGCATCCTGGCCCAAGACTTTGCTGACCATGTCAGGAAAAATGAGAAGGACAGCAACTGTGGGTTTGCAGAGGAGTACCAGGTGGGTTGGGGACAGAAGCTGCCGAGCTTGGTCCCACATGCCCCACCCGGTCCAGACTTCCGCACCCTTTGGTATTTAGCTAGAACAGCCACACATACCTCGTTGAGTTGTGCGGAAGTTCTCAGGGATGGTCATCTTTTCAACATGTGGGCATCTTAAGCAATGGCGGGCACTTGGGTCGACTGCAGTGACTCCCCCGCCCCCACTGCGGTGCCTGCCCCTTGCCTGTCCTAACCTCCCCCTACATCCTCTCAAATGCCCCACAGGGTGGGTAGCCACATCTCTTATTTTTGTGGGTGACACAGAATCCCAGGGTGCAAGGGAAAAGCAGAAGATGATGCTGAAGAGGGGCGGGGCCCAGATCCGGGGGGCAGGGAAGATGCAGCACCATGCACCCCTTTGCCTCTGCCCCTAGCAACTGGCCCTGGAAGGCCACAGCCAGGCTCAGAGAGTGGCATTAGCACCTGAGAACAAGGCCAAGAACCGCTACAGGAATGTGCTGCCCTGTAAGTCTTGGATTTCTCTGGTCTCTGTCCGGTTCCTGGCCCCCTGCTCTACTTCTTATGAGAGACAAAGCTCCTCCCCCTCTGGGTCTCCTCAAGAATGCTCCTGGCCCACTCTGCCGGCTGGGCTCCCTCTGCTCCTCTCAGTCCCTACATAGCTCCCAGTTCTGCAGCTGGGTGTGACTTCTGTCCCTGTCTCAGGCTTGTCTCTGCCTCTCTGGGTCTGTACTCATTGCTCTCTCTGCAGTGCTAATGCTGGTTTCTTCTCCTAGATGACTGGTCCCGGGTGCCCCTGCAGCCCCTCCTTGAAGAACCAGGCTCTGACTACATCAATGCCAGCTTCATGCCTGTAAGGTGGGGGCTGGGGCTGGAAGGAGGCTCTGGGCGCCTCGAGAGATGAAGGCAGGAGTCATCAGGTGACCTCTGACATGCCTCTTTTCCTCACCAGGGACTCCGGAGTCCCAGGGAGTTCATTGCAGCCCAGGGCCCCCTGCCCCATACCGTGGGTGACTTCTGGCGCCTGGTGTGGGAGCAGAAGAGCCACACCCTGGTCATGCTGACCAACTGCGTGGAGTCTGGCCGGGTGAGAGGATCTGTCCTGTCATTGACCCCTGAGCTCCCGCCCATGACCCTGTCCTATACACTGAGTGTGGACCCTGACACACGCACCTCTCTGATTCCTCCAATGTGACCCCAGTGTGGACTCCTCCCTCCACCCCAGGTGGCCCACTGGCTCACCTGTGGAGCTGTCATAGTATACTTCCTGTTGCTGTAGCTGAGCTCCACAAGACTGGGTTCCTTGTGCAGAAGAGGCATTTAATTGGCTCCCAGGACCGTGCAGCAGGCACCTGGCAAGGACCTTCCTGCTGCATCATAATGTGGCGGAGGGCATCACATGGGGACACAGCAAGCGTGCTAGGGTCTTCTTCTTTTTTTAGGGGAAAAAATTCAAAATTAATTTTCCAACAGACAGACAGCATGAGCAGGTCCTATAGGGGTTTCCATGGATCACACATTCACTAGGTGTTGTGAGCAACAACGAGAGCCACTGGTGTGCTCTGTAACATCCGCATCTCAGTGTAAACAGGTCCTGTTACTGTGTTCACTTACAGTTCCAGAAAGGAAGGACAACTTGGCAAAAACAGTTTTTCTTCTTTTTTTGGATTCTAAAGTCAGGTGCAATAACTAAGAGACAAAACTTTGGGTCACAGTCTTGATCCACATTTCACTGAGGGCCTTCCACACAGTGAGAAGGAATTTTCAGCCCCAAAGCTGAGTCTTCCTTTCTCCTTCCTCATTCAACCGCGAGAGCAATGTTTCGTCATTTGCTCTACATTCTTACATGCACAAAAAGGGACTTTAAAGAAAGGAATCACAAAGACATCAGAATGTCAGCTGTTCCCACCAACACATCAGCTCTTAGGTTTGAAGACAGGGCCTGGGAGTACTTCAGTGGTCATGAAATAGGAAAACAGAGACCATGGCTACAAAAATAAAAAATAAATGAGGTAGATGAATTAAAGCTTTCACACCCAGCACTTGCCTGTTCCAACTTTGTAGCCTTCATGCAACTCAGGGAAAAATAAAAATCTTCATTATTACTTGGCGTAAGTTGCACTGGGGAAATAAAAAAAAATAAAAAGTAAAAGAAGATGTGGACCTGTGATAGGAAGCACGCCCTTCCGCGAGTTTCTTCAAGAATGAAAATGCAGCTCTTTAGTAGAGTAGGCACTGGCAAACTACAGCTAGGCACCTGAGGGTCTCTTTTAAGCCACGAATGCCACCATGCGGGCCCCACCCTCAAACCTCCCCAAGCCTAGTCTCCCCCGAAGCTCCACCTCCACATACCATCAACATGTGGATTTGCAGGTGAGGTTTCCACCGCACAAAGTCTGGGGGCACAGTCAAACTGCAGCAGGAAGTGGAGCTACCCCAGTGACCTTGGGATGGAGGTCCTCCTGGCTGGTGTGAACCTGCACTTGGCTGTGCATGGGTCCCACCTTGAATAGAAGTCCCACTGACAGAGGCCTCCCATCTCTGACTGTCCCTGTCCCCCACCAGGTGAAGTGCGAGCACTACTGGCCTCTGGATGCCCACCCCTGTACCCATGGGGACCTGCAGGTGACCCTGGTGGATGAGACAGTGATGGAGAACTGGACTGTGAGGGATCTGCAGCTCTTCCATGTGAGTCCCGTCCCCACCCGGAGCTCTCCATGAAGCCTGACTGCACTGTATCCTGCCAGGCATGGAAACCACGTCTCTGGAGCCCCAACCCTCCTCCTTCCAGGTGGAGGAACAGAAGGCCCTATCCGTGCGTCAGTTCCACTACATGGCCTGGCCGGACCATGGTGTCCCATATCCAGATCCCTTGCTGGCTTTCTGGAAGATGCTCCGGCAGTGGCTGGACCAGAGCACGGAGGGAGGCCCACCCATTGTGCACTGCAGGTAAGGATCACCTGGAACCCTCTCTCTTGGAGGAAGGCCCCACTAGACTCAGAAAAGGGTGTCAGGTGGGTCCTTGGAGACTTAGAGAGGAGGAGGAAGAGAGAGAGGAGGAGGTGAGTGTGGATTGATCAGGGTTACAAAGCAGATAACAAGACAGCGGAGTCTGGGGATGTGCTTCAGCGGTAGAATTCTTGCTTTGCTTGGGTTTGCTTGGGCCCCAACAATGAGAAGAAGGAAGGGGGGAGGTGAGGAGAGGGAGGGAGAGAGGGAGAGAGAGGACGAAGATAAGGATGAAAAGATGGGAAAGAAAGATGTGAAAGAAGAGAAGGTATGAATGAGGAACAGGAGAGGAAGCAGCAATGAAGGAGCAGGAGGAGGGAAGAGAGAAACATCTGAGACCCCTTGGGCTCCTGTGAGGAGCGCCACCCCATCCACTGTGCTCCTGATGCTTAGCTGGAGCCTCCACAGATGACATTCCATCTAAACGCACTTCTTAGGGTCGACAGTGTTCGAGTTGGGCTGTTCTTTCAGTGGTGGTGATGTCCATGAGACCCAGCTGCGTCCATGCTGGTCCTCGGCACAACCTTGCGGCAAAGGGCTGTCCTTCATGTAAAGTCAGGAATCTAGGTTATGGCTTTCAAGGCCAGTAGCTGGTGGCCAAGCTGGGGGTCCTTTCTATCTGGCCTGCATTGGCCCAGCAACTCTGCTGCACTATGCCTGCAGACTGACCCTATCCCCAGGTGCTACCTCAGAAGATGTCCCCAGTTTCACAAGGTCCTTGCCCGACAAGGGCAGCTGCATGGTTGGCTAATTAAGAGGATTAGCTAAACCGTGGAAAGCAGAGAAACACCAACACCGCGGCAGTGTGCATGAACTTCAGGAAAAGAAGACAGTTGGAGAAATCAGCGTCTGACTCCGTTAATGGGCAATGCCTAGAACAGATGAGGCCATGGCTTCCGGGGACTGGAGGCAGAGGGTCTCAGAGTGGAGGCGGCTGCTGGGTGGGTTCAGGGTCTCCACTGGAGATGCACATTTCACGACTGGAAAGAGGTGGTAGTCGAACACATCATAGGTGCTCTGAATGCCACTGGATTGGTCTCATTAAAATGGTTGGTGTCACGTTTAGAGAAACATGAAAATGATCAGCTTGGGAGCTCATCTCCCTGTGCCTAGGCCCTAGCTCTGCCACCGTGAGCTGCAGGACCTGCATGGCTTAGCCTCCCCATCTGTGAAGTGGGCGTGCTAATAAGCCTGCTCATCAGGCTTGGGAGGGCACTGAGGGCATGGAGACCTGGCCCAGCCGATGGGGAGAGCACACACGTTGTCACCGCTTTCTGCTCACAAGCAATCCTGTGATGCTGGCTGCTCCAGTGACATATCCCTGAAGTCAGCCTCCACTCCTGATTTCCCTCCCCCGCTGACCCTGACCCTTGCCTTGCCCCTGCCTAGTGCTGGTGTGGGTCGCACGGGCACCCTCATTGCCCTGGATGTCCTGCTTCGGCAGTTGCAGTTCGAGGGTCGTGTGGGGCCCTTAAGCTTCGTGAAGAAGATGAGAGAGAGCCGGCCGTTGATGGTGCAGACAGAGGTGATGGGGGACACAGGGTGGGGTAGGGATGTGGGACTCTGGGGAGGCACCCCTCACTCTCCATGACTCCTCCCCAGAACCAGTATGTGTTCCTGCATCAGTGTATCCTGCGGTTCCTCCAACTGTCAGCCTCAGCTCCAACCCAGACTGAACTCATCTACGAGAATGTGGCTGCCATCCGGGGCCCTGACTTGAATGTTTAAGCCACAGCCCAGCAAGACTCAGAGCTCTGAATCCTGGCCTCTAAGGAGAGGCCCTGGGAACCCAAATGCCTGTTTTCCAAGAGGAGAGGGGTTTGCTGGGCTTCAACTCATGCATGAATCCTGTGAGACCCAGGACCTGGATTCCTGGTCCTTGTAGGAGGAGAGGGGTGATAGGTGGATTTCCTGGTGTTTTATTTCATTTTATTTTTGTGATACTGGGGATTGAACCTGTGACCTCATATGTGCTTAGCTACATCCCCAGGCCTGTTTATTTTCTTTTTGAGATGGGGTCTCTCTAAAGTGCTCAGGCTGGTCGGAACTTGCCATCCTCCTGCCTCAGCCTTCAGGGTAGCCAGGGTTACAGGTGTGTGCCACTGTGTCAGGCTTAGATTTACGAGTTCCTTAGGAACTAGGAGGAGGCTGTGACCCTGAGTGCAGGGTTTCAAGGAAACGTGCTGGACCCTGGATTCTGAGGAAGAGCGACCCAGGGTGTGGACTCCTGGCAACCTGAGGAGCAAAGGCAGGCAGGATCCTGCCCTGATTTTACTTCAGAGACAAAGTCAGTCTTCTGTGATCTGAGATCACAGGGAATCCCTCTGCCCTAGGTTTCTGGGCACCCCATGCTCTGCACGTATTTTCCTTCTATCCCATACTTTATTAAACCATTGTTCTCCCCAGAGGTTGCTCCAGTGGATTTCTGGATCCAAAAATTTTAGGATGGGGTGTGTGTGTGGCGGGGTGGGGAGTGTCTCCTGATTGTAGGACCTAAGCAAATTGTCCTAGAGAGGGAATTCTTGGAGCCAGTAGTTTTGCACCTGAAAAATGGGTTTGATTGGTGCTGTCTCTCAGTGAAGGCTGGGGATCTGGACCTGTGTCCAAGGTCAGCAATGTGGGAGTGTTTGGTTGGAGCCACAGGCACGGGGGCTTGCTTCCTGGACTTGCCTTAGAGCAGGGCATGATCTGGGAGCCCATATGCTGATGACTTTGATGCCCTGACATGTGGGTCTCCAGAGAAGGTTCGCTTGGGTCCTAGGACCACGTGTCCTGTTGCTCCGTTCTTTTGGCTGTACCAAATGTGTTTTGTGTGTGTATTGTGGAGTCAGGGAGCAGTGTGAATGTTAGACAGCTGGACCAGAAGGCAGAAACTGTAGGGCACCAGGATCAGCAACGGGGCGCCACTATGGTTCCCAGGCAGGGGCTAGTGGAGGGGAAGGGCCAAACTGTCCCCCTCCTGGCCTAACCATGCTCCTGCACACACACACACACACTCTCTCTCTCTCTCTCTCTCTCTCTCTCTCTTTCTCTCTCTCTCCTTCTCCCCTCTCTTCTTTCTCTCCCTTTTCTGTCATTGTCCTCTCTCCCTCTTTTCTCTGTCTCTCTTCTCTCTCCTCTCCCTCTTCTCTCCTCTTTTCTCTCTCTCCCTCTCTTATTTCTCTCTCCCTCTCCCTCTCCTCTGTTCTCTTCTCTCTCTCCCTCTCCTCTGTTCTCTCTCTCTACTCTCCTCTCTTCTGTCGTCCCTCTCCCTCTTCTCTTTCTCCCTCTTCTCTCTCTCTCTCTCTCTCTCTCTCTCTCACACACACACACACACACACACACACACACACACACGCACGCATACACGCACGCGCACGGCGGGGCTCCGCTCAGTCCCGCCCCCGCCCTGCCTAGCGCCGCGATCAGCACCCAGGACAGCGCCGGTCGCCCACGAGCTGGGCGGGGTCCCGGCCGGCTTGGCGTCAGTGTCCGCGGGAGGGTCCGGTCCAGCCGCTCAGCAGGTAGGAGCTGCTAAGGACCCTTGCCGAGCCCCACCCTCAGTCCCCTCGCTAAAGGGACAGGATGTGTGGGAGGGGTCGGGTGGGCGGTGAGCGGAGGGATACTGGGAAGCATCAACAGAAGGGAGTAGGAGGTTGGAACCTGAAATCGGGAGGTTTGGATTTGGAGACGGGTGTGGAGACAAAGAGCCAGAGGGCGGAATAGGGAGAGGCAGAGGGGTATGGGAGGGACCCGGAGACAGGCCAGACAACAGGCGGTGGGCAGGAGACACAGATGGAAGACGGACACAAAGAGGAAGACGCCTATTTGGGGTTAAAAGAGAGAAGTGGGTGGGGAGAACAGGTGTGAAGACAGCTTGGGATGGGAGAGACCAACAGGCCGAGAGGGATGTGGGGTCCCGCAGAGGCACTGGGGCAGCAACCTCCATCCCCAGCAAGAGGAGGAAGGAGCCGCTGTAGGCGAAGAGACCACGGGCCGCCTCCGCCACTCG
Organism: Aplodontia rufa; assembly: GCA_004027875.1. NCBI lineage: Eukaryota > Metazoa > Chordata > Mammalia > Rodentia > Aplodontiidae > Aplodontia > Aplodontia rufa. The sequence goes on along the minus strand of PVKS010022226.1, from coordinate 16,235 downwards.
TGGTGTGCCAAGGAATCTCGGTCGCGGGTGTCCCAGGCTCCCACTAGGCCAGGAGCGAGCAGGCCCCGCCCGGACTCCGCTTCTGCGCGTCAGCCCCGCCCGTTGTCCGGGCAACAGGCTGTTGCCCGGCAACCAGCGTGGCTCCTACCACATCCAGGGCAGGCAAGCAGTTGCTCCGGCAACACAGTCGGCTGGTTCCCACACCCGCCTCCGCCCACATCCGCCTGGGGCCCGGGTGGGCGCTTGGGAGGGTGAAAACGAGCAGGATGTCTGGGTGTGTGCGCCTTGGAGGGAGGGGGCGTCCCCAAGGCCGGTCACGCGTCACAGGGGGCTGAGACTACAACTCCCGGCACACACGGAAAGCCGTGACAGTGGGAGCTCCTGGTGGTGCGGAGGACTCAATGGATGCCTGGGGTGGGAGTGGGGGGCGAGGGCGCTTGGGTGCCTCTGCAGGAAGGACCGCAGGATCCCGTCGCCATGCTGGAGCCTGCCACCCCGGGGCCCGCAGCTTCCGACGCGCCTCCGGATTCCAGCCGCATCCGCCACAGCGCAGGTGAGGAGACCCTGGGCCGGAGCTGCCGGAAAGCCGGGCAGGATCCCGGGGGCGCGATTCGGAGCCCTCCCGCGGGCTGTCGGGCTGGCTGCAGCCTCCGAGATTGCAGTGCATCTCGACGTCCCGGACTGGAATGTCAAGAAACAGGGTGTGGGAGAGGGGAGGAGCTAACAGGTTTGCAAGCAAACCCAGAAGCGGATCAAGGGGTGTGGCGTGGAATAGAATCTTGGATTGGTGAACAGGAAAGTCCGCTTCTCCCGGAATTTACCTATATGAAAGCTGAGTCCCAGGAAAGGGAATCAGGGGTTGAGCAGAAATCAGAACGGGTTGGAAACGATGGTGGAGCTGATAAGCAAGCAAATCTTGGTGGTGTCCACCTGGTAGGGGCATCAACTAGCTTTATAGATGAAGTCAGGTGGAAGGAAAAAGTAGGAGCAAAATGGACTGGAAGTGGCTGGAAGGAAAACGAGGCCAGGAGTACACCTTCCACATAGGATCCGGGCTGACTCAGGCTGCTTTTCCAGGGCTTCAGTGTGCGCTGTCTTTGCTCCTCTACAGTGCCTCCCTGGGCCCTGGCCACCATCGTGCTGGTCTCAGGCCTCCTGGTCTTCAGCTGCTGTTTCTGTTTCTACCGGAAGAGGTGTCGCAGACGGCTGGGCAAAAAAAGCCAGGCCCAAGCCCAGGTCCACCTTCAGGAAGTGAAGGAACTGGGCCAGAGTTACCTAGACAAGGTGCGGCCCGTCCCCAACCCTGCCCTTCTCCATGCCTGCTCCTCTCTGTGATCCAGCAGGTCTCAGTCCTTTGAGTCCCTTCCCTCCTAAACCTGGGACATCAGCCCTTCTTCCCCGTATCTAGCTCTCAACTGGGCTCCGGGGACCTAGAGATGGATCAGATCTAGTTGGTGCTTACAAGATTTTCCAATCTGGTAGGGAGTCAGATACAACACTGTATGGCATGTGTCTCATACAAGGCAGAGTAGGGTATTACAACATTACGGAGAAAGCACCTGATGGCCTAGAGAATCAGAGGAGGCCATGTCTACTTCCTGCCTGTGACAGACATGCTAATCAAACACTCTGCTTAGCTTGCTGGTGATTGGGCACAGCCCAGGCCATCTGTGAGTTTCCTGTGGCTTCTGATTCTGCTGTCAGGGGAAGACCTCACCTGCCCTTGCTCCTGGCTCCCTAAGGTGCAGCCAGAAGTGGAGGAGCTGGAAGCCTCACTATCTGGGCCAGGGCAGCAAGTAGCAGAGAAGCACGAGCTAGGACGACTGCAATACTCACTGGATTACGACTTCCAGACTGGCCAGGTGGGTGTGGAGTGGGGGCGCCCTGGAGAGCAATTCCAGCCCCTTCCCAGAGCATGCCCTGGAAGGGAGGCTAATACCAGGGTCTCCTCTACTGTGCTGGGACACCTGCAGCTGCTGGTGGGCATCCTGCAAGCAGAGGGATTAGCAGCCTTGGATCTGGGAGGTTCGTCAGACCCATACGTGCGGGTCTACCTGCTGCCAGACAAGCGGAGGCGGTACGAGACCAAGGTGCATCGGCAGACGCTGAACCCACACTTCGGGGAGACCTTTGCTTTTAAGGTGAGCTCCTGTCTTCGTTGCCCCATGCTCCACAGCTCTGGAAACGGACCTTGTTGTCCCCGTGGAGCACTACTGATACCTGGGCAGTTGCCTTGGCTCTGAGGCCCTCCCACTTGGGTTCTGTTGGCTCATGATTTTGTTCCTGTAAGTCCCTGTCCTTCCGCACTTGGGTTCTGTTAATATCCCCTCGACTGTTCCCGTGGGTCCTCACTGCTCCGTTCGACGCCTTTCTCTGAAATGTACTGTACCCCATTTCCTCTCGTTCTCTCTGCCATCTTATATTTTCCCGGTGCCCCTCCACCCAGGTCCCCTACGTGGAACTGGGGGGCAGGGTGCTGGTCATGGCGGTGTACGACTTCGACCGCTTCTCCCGCAACGATGCCATTGGAGAGGTGCGGGTTCCCATGAGCTCTGTGGACCTGGGGCGGCCAGTGCAGACCTGGCGGGAGCTGCAGGCAGTACCAAGGGAGGAGGTGAGCATTCGTTGCCCCTCCCTGAGCCCCGCCCATTCCTACTCTGGGCCAATCAGATTATAGGCTTCCTAGAGGGGCCGGGTTAGATACTACGAACAGATGAACACCTGGGCACTTAACTCCTGACCATTCCATTCCAAAGCGTGGGCGAGGAGAGAAAGCTAAGAGCAGGTAGGTGTGGAGCTGGGGCTCTGGTGATGGGTCCGTTTCCTCTTTTTAGCTGGAGAAACTTGGGGACATCTGCTTCTCTCTCCGTTATGTCCCTACGGCTGGGAAGCTCACGGTCATCGTCCTGGAAGCTAAAAGCCTGAAGAAGATGGATGTGGGAGGATTGTCAGGTGTGTGAGAAGCAAGGAAAAGGTGTTTGCGGGTGTTCCAGGGTCCTGGCTAAGGATGGGGGCCTAGGGGGACCTAGAGGAGGCGCACCTCCAGGATGCTATGAGAGGATATAGATATAATTTTGGAAGAGAGAGGTAGACCTGGGGTGCGTGGATGGAGTATCTCTATGGTGGTCCAAAGGAGTCATCCGTTCTCCAGAACCCCCGAACTCAATCGGGACCGGGAGTGGCTACAAGGCTCCTTCTCCCTCTCCCCAGATCCCTACGTCAAGGTCCACCTGCTGCAGGGCGGCAAGAAGGTGCGGAAGAAGAAAACCACCATTAAGAAGAACACTCTCAATCCCTACTACAACGAGGCCTTCAGCTTCGAGGTGCCCTGCGACCAAGTCCAGGTGAGCTCAGTCCTGCCCTGCCTCTCAGCACCCAGCCAGAAGCCAGGTCTTGCAGGCTGAGGTGTGACACCAGTGTCAGCTTCCTCCCAGAGGGTCAGGAGGCCTGCCCCTCGGTCCTCAGAAAACCTGGGCTTGGGCATTCTCTCCCCAAGCAAGACCCAATCCTCACTCCAAGATGTTCCTCCACCACCCTTAGGATCCAGGTTACCAGGGAAAAGACTCACCCCTCTCCTTTGGGGACTGGGCCTAGCCAGATCTAAGGATTGGCCCCTGAGTGCATGTCACGTCTGTCATGTCAGTCATGTCCTCGGTTCCTGAGGGGCTGCTCCCTAAGGAGGCTCCTGACCACCCCTTAGCAAAGGGGTCCTGAGGGTTTGTCACCTTAGATATCTGTATTGTGTATGGGGGTTTTTTGTTTTGATTGTATTTTGGTTTTTTTTTTTTTTTTGGTACTAGGGATTGAAACCAGGGACACTCACCACTAAGACATATCCCATAACCTTTTTTGTTTTGTTTTATTTTTGGGACAGGGTCCCCCTAAATTGCTTAGGGCATTGCTAAGTTGCTTATGCTGTCTCAAACTTGTGGTCCTCCTGCCTGAGCCTCCCAAGTCACTGGGATTGCAGGCATGAGTTACCACGCCCAACTGGAAATCTGTTTTTGAAGGAAGAAAGGCTCCAGGACATCTCACCACAGGGCTCCCTCCTTCCACCTGCCACCCCGCCCCCCGTGCTTATCTGCTATTTCCTCTCGCAAGGGTTCTTTGAATGCTGTATGTGGGGTGTTTGGGGGCTGAGAGTGTGGGAGGAGCCCTTAGGAATGACACCTGAGAGGCGGCCTAGTGCATTTCCTTAACCTCCCATCTTCTTTTCCTCCCCACCCACTCCAGAAGGTCCAGGTGGAGCTGACTGTGCTGGACTACGACAAGCTAGGCAAGAACGAGGCCATCGGGAGGGTGGCCGTGGGCGCGGCAGTGGGCGGGGCTGGCCTGCGGCACTGGGCCGACATGCTGGCCAACCCGCGGAGGCCCATCGCGCAGTGGCACTCGCTGCGGCCCCCTGACAGAGTGAGGCTGTTGCCTGCGCCCTGATCCCCACCCCCAAGTTCCCGCCAAGCCTGGATTCTGGGCCCTAACCCCAGACTCCTGGCCACGGCCCAGCCCAGTCCTACCCACTGTCCCACTATGCCAACTTCCCGAGACTCTCCCACCCCAGGGGCCCACCCTCTGCTTGGACAATCCACCTTGCTGTTATCCGCACTGCTGCCAGTGCCCTGTCCCCACACTGCTGGACTCCCGCACTCAGCAGCTCTGGTGGCCAGGCCCCAGCGCTGCTTGAGGGGTGGGCAAGGCTGGGCCCAGGAGGGAAGCTCTCCAGGCCTGGGTGCACAGCAGAGCAGCCCTTGCTGCCCACCACTCAGCCTCCCCATCACTTTTTCGTTCTGCATTTATTCCCTCAACCCTAGCCTCGCTTTCCTCATCTGAAGAGGTGATCGTGATACCTTCTGTGCTTGCAGGCAGTGAGAAGCCCCTCACTCGTGAATGTCCCACCCCCCACCCTACGATCTCGGTTTTCATACACAGCTCTGCACCCAGCCTCCCCTCTCCCCCTTCCCCTTCCTCTCTTGCTTTCCTTCTCGTCTCACCATCCTTCCTCGTTCCCGAGGTCTTCTGTGTGCCAGAATCTGGTGCAGCTATGGACCCAGAACAGATGCAGTTTCTTCCCCCAGGAATCAGTAGACAGAAACTCCCACTGAAGTCCCCAAGATGAGGGGAAAGGACAGTTATTTGGGGACAGCCAGAGGCTTTGTTTCCACCTCATTCTTTCAACAAATGCTGCTTCTCGATTTGTTTTGGAAGATGATGGATTCCTTGACTTCATCATCACCAGACAGGGTTTTGGGTGGCAGACAAAGGACTATGGAACCTGGCAAGGGAACTTTCTGAGCAACAGGTTGAGTGGAAAATGGGGCAAAACAAAAACAAAAACAAAACAAAACAACAACAAAAACCCCATGTACTAAGGAAAGAGTCCTTAGTGCAAACTTGTCCCTGAGCTTCCTGGAAGCCAGTGGAAGAAAGCTGCATCCCATGCACGCCGCCATCTGTGAGACTTTGAAAATCTCCCAAGGGAGTGCAGTGATCTCACACCAGTGTCTTTATGAACGCAGCACAGTGTTCCACCCATTACTGCTGCCACTGCCAGCAATAATTCTCACAAACAGCAGCTTAGCAAGATCCTGACTCAAAAAGTGCAGGGGCTGGAACTGTGGCTCAGTGGTTACAGCACTTGCCTGGCATGTGCGAGGACCAGAGCTCAAACCCCAGCACCAGGTACACAGCGAAATCTCGGAGCAACAAAAGCCGCATGAAAAACTAAATAAAATTGATCCTCTCTCTCTCTCTCTCTCTCACTGTCCCTCTTTCTTAAAAAAAAAACAACAAAAAAACAAAGTGCAAAGGCCTGGAGATGTAGGTCAGTGGTGTGGCACCCCCTAGGCTCAACTCCCAGTACCAAAAAGCAAGTGAACAACAACAAAACCCCACCGTTTCTATTCCCAGCTGATGAATGGGACAGAGAATCAATGTGACTTGCTCAGAATCATGTAGCCAAGAAGACTGTCTCTCAGTCCTGGGGTCGAATCTGTTCCAATCTGGGCAGTAGCACTGGGGTCCTTGGTTCCCTCCGTCTCAACAAGAAAGAAGGGCAAAAAGAAGAATAAAACATTACAAATGGCCATCCTCATTGGGAGGGAAGCCAGCGCCGGCTGAGTAGTTTAGAAAGGGTGCTTGGGGACATCCTTCCAGAGGAGGGGGGGGGTTCAGCTGAGATGTGAGTGACCAGAAGGCCCTGTGAACACAGGGTGAAATACTGGGGAATATTATTCAGTCAGGAAGGTAGGGGAGTGAGAATTTATGCTTCAGCATGACTGAACTGGAAATGTTACTCCTAGTGAGGGATGCCACAAAAGGCCACAGTACTGTGTGACACTTGCTGGAGAGATGTCACCGGAAGAGGGCCCAAGGGGTGCCCTTGGCACTGTTAATGTTCTACTCAGGACATGTGTGAGGGGCCTCGCACATGGGATGAATAGGCACGGGTTGGCAGAGGCACGGAGATTGGTTTATGGAAGCAAGGGGCACACATTCAAGCAGAGGGTGGACACCTGGACAGCGAGGAGCACTGGGACCTCTTTAAAAGGAACCTGGGGAGGGGTGGTGGGAAGCAGCACGGGGATGACATCAGTCTGGTCGGTCTCAGCATCCTCAGGCGGATGTGGTCTCTGTTATTTGGTTAGTTATCTGGTTAGCTAATGTTGGAAAGTCCCCTAAATTACAAGTTTCTTCTATGTCATGTCTCTGGCTGGAGATGTGGCTCAGGGGTGGAGTGCTTGCCTAATGTGCATGAGGCCCTGGGTTCTATTCCCAGTACCACCAAAAAGAAAAATTAACTAAAATAAATTTCTTGTCTCTGTATTTAGTCTATTTAGTGGAGGGACAATCAATAATGCATAAGGTAATTTTCATAAATGGGTGAAATTATAGTAACTAAGATTTACAGATTTCCCAGAATTTGGGCGTGACAGGCCTGAGAGGGACTGGCGTGGGTGTGCAGAGTTTCTGAAATAAAACTACATTTCCTTGTCCTTCCTTTGTGTCTTCTTTCTGTTTTAAGCTTTCTTCCACCTACATGAACTATCCAGAATTGACAGCTCCAGAGAGACAGAAGGTAAATAAGTAAACAGGTGTTGCCAGGGACTGGGGAGAGAAAACTCTTCAATGGGTTTGTAGTTTCTTTTGTGGGTAAAGAGAAAGTTCTGGAACTAAATAGTGGTGATAGTTGCACAACATCGTGAGTGTAAACCTTGGTCAACCGTATGCCATGTGTATTTTGCCACAATAATGATGATAAAAAGATGAGGGGAGAGAATTCCAGGCAGGAGATGTGCAAGCTGCAAAGGCCCCAGGCAGGAAGAGCCTGCTGTGTTCTCAGAAGAGTGCAGCCTAGCACCACACCCCGCAGGGCCTGCCCAGGAGACAGGGCTGCTCCCAGTTGCAGAGGAAGCTTCTGGAGGTCTTTGCATGCCTCGCCCTTATACACAGCATTTCCCGCTGGACAATTGATGGAGGGTGTCAGGTACTTAGCTTTGACTTTCGAGGAGACTGATTCCGTGTGCACATCAAACATGCCCGATATCCACTGTTCGTGTGATTTTAGCCTTAATGACGGAACAGTTTCTCAAGGGCCATCTTGGGAAATTCTGATTTTTAGTTTATTTAACAATTGTATATATTTAGTGTTTGTAAGATGATTTTTTGTGGGATTTTTGTTGTTGTTGTTGTTGTTTTTAAAGAGAGCGGGAGAGTGAGAGAGAAACAATTTTTTATTTAGTTTTTCATGTGGCCTTCATTGCTCCAACACTTCATTGTGTACGTGGTGCTGGGGTTTGAACTCATATACTTGCACATGCTGGGCAAGCACGGTAACCACTGAGCCACCGCTCCAGCCCCGTAAGATGACATTTTGATGTCAACGGAACTGCCATCTCGGACAGCCACCCCTTCAGGGTAGAGCTTTAAGAGGGGAGTGGTGTGGTTTGATGGCATTCAGGAAAAGCCCAGCTCCCTCAGGGAGGAAGTGTTGATAGCAGTGGTGGCCTTAGGGATGGAAGGCGTTAAGCCTCCAGAGAGGGGCCAGGGTGGAGGCTCCCCTGGGCCTCATAGGTGGAGCCCAGGACCACAGTTGAGTAGTAACAGCAACTACAGCCGTCTTGTGCTGCTATGTCCTAGGCCCTGAGCTAATGCATTTATAAGACAGGTGTTCTCTTCACTTGTGATACTGGTAGATAATATTCATAGATTACTATGATGCTGGTAGATACTATCACATATAATATTAGCATGGCATTTTACCATGATGTTGGGAGGTATTACCAGCTCCTGGGATGCTCAGACAGGTTAAGTCATGGGGCTGAGGTTGCACATGAACAGACTAGGTGAGATGCAAATTCAGGCATGCCTGACACCAAGGGCCGTACCCCCAAGTGCTCTGCTCTCAAGTAGTGGGAATCATAGGCAGAGGACTGTGGCCGTTCTGTGGAAAGGCAGAAGCAGAACTCAGAAGATTGCCTGCTGGGGTTGGAAGGATGAGCAGGACTTTTGGGAGGAGAGTGAGGGAAAATGTTAGAGGAAACAATGCAAAGAATACAGGTTGGGAGGCTAGAGGGGACTTGGTGTTCTTGCAGTGGGGTTACGAACTTTCTCCCGCCCTGGAGTGGCTGTAAACATTCCCACCAATGTCAAGTCACTGAATGGAACTAAGAAGGGATGCCGAGCCAAGTGGGGTGCACAGGCCTGTAATCCCAAAGACTCGGGAGGCTAAGGCAGGAAGATTGAAAGTTTGAGGCCAGCTTCAGCCACTTAGTGAGACCGTCTCAAAATAAAAGAATAAAGGGGTCTGGAGCAGTGGCTCAGTGGTTAGAGTGTTTGCCTGGCATGCTCAAGGACCCAAGTTTGAACCCCAGCACCATGTACACAACTAAATAAAAATCAGATGATGAACAAAATTGCTATTCTCTCTCTCTCTCTCTCTCTTTCTCTGAAAATAAATAAATAAACGAAAAGGGCTGGGGATGTAGCTCAGTGCCAAGGCACCCCTGGGTTCAATCCTCAGCACCAAAACAAAGCAGCAATGCTGTTGCCTGCTGGTGCTGCCTCACAGTGTTTGCTCTGGCTTGGGTGAGGCTCCCGGAATCTAAGATAAAGCCAAGCAAGGCAAACAAGATAAATGGCACTCAATGCAAAGCTGTTCAAAATAAAAATAACATTGAAAAGAAAATCCATGATGGATAAAATACTTAAAAAATGTAAGCACAGGATCCAACTTTGCACTTAGACATGACAATCTCACCTGCTCATGGCTGCAGTGTGTGTGTGTGTGTGTGCATGTTACTAGGGATTGAACTCAGGGTGCTGTACCACTGAGCTACATTCTCAGTCCTTATCATTTTTTGTTTTGTGACAGGGCCTCACTAAGTTGCCCCAGCTGGCCTTGAACTTGTGATCGTCCTGGCTTAGCCTCCTAAATCGCTGAGATTACAGGAATGTGTTCACCAGCCCAGGCTTCCTAGTCCCAGTTCTAATAGACTTTATTTACACAAACAGGTGCTGGTGTCTGTAATAGGCTGATTTTATTTTCAAAGCTATTGTGTACATACACACACTAATATATACATATTATACATAGTATATATGTATTTTATATATAAGAATACTACATAATTTATTGGCAGTATTAGGGATGGAGCCCAGGAGTTCTGAAGCTAGGCAAAAGCTCTATCACGGAGAGCTACACCAACCCTGAAATAACATTTCTTCCCTATGGATATAATTAGATGTAAATAACCTCTAGGGCATCTGTAATAGTAAAATATAGTAAGTGATGAGTTCTGGGTAGTCTTACTTTCAATTTAATTTTAAACAAAAAGTGTGAGTAGCAATTCACTCACGAAATTCCTAAAATACAAGGAAGAATTGGTGCTCAGATTCCTACCTTAGCAGGCCTGCGTTAAGTCTGTCCCAGTGCGTGAGGGAAAGAGGGACAGAGGTCGGCAGCCTGAAGTCTAGGCCACCTCTCCTCAGTTGATTTATCAAGATCCATTCTGTTCTGCCTTAATTTGAAGCCACAGTGCGGGTCTGCCCCTTCCCAGAACTTTGGACCGCCCCAGCCACTGCCCCAGCACCTTGCAACCTTGTCGCTTCTGCGGGGGAGCTGTTGTCAAGACAACCGCGTCCACACGCCCTCCCCCGCTCTTCTCCTTAAGCTCTCCTATTGGTCAAAAGTTCATAGTGGGCGGGCCTCACTCGTGCGTATTGGTCGGTTGATCGCGGCGGTGCAAGCCCGCTTGCTCCCATTGGCTGGCTGGTAGGAGAGGGCGGGGCTCTGTGCAGCGGTTGTGCAGGTGCGCTGGACCGCGGAGCAGCAGCCAGCGAGGAGGCAGCCGCGGCTCGCAACATTTGGAAGGGGTAACGTAGAACCCAATGGGCGAGGTGTGAGGGGCGGTGGGAAGCGGATGGGGTGTACGAATGTCCATCCCGCAGGGCTATGACCACTCCGGCGGGCTCCGGCGCTGGCTTCGGCTCTGTGTGCTGGTGGGGGCTGTCCCCTGCGCTGGACCTGCAGGCTGAAAGTGAGTCCCCACCCCAGCCCACACAGGGTCTGAGAGAGCGCTTCCTTCCCAGCTCGCGCAGACCCTCTTTCGGACTTGTAGTCCGGGAGTCCATGGCAGGGGCGCCCAACGTTCCCCAGGCTCAACGGCGAGGGACACACCCGGGTGTCCTTCCTCTCAGAGGACTTGGAATCCCACAATGCACAGAGACTCAGCTCCCCTAGGAACCCAGGCCCCGCGGAAGGCCTGTGGATCAGTACTCTTGTAGCTCTGGGGGAGGCTTCAGGAGATGCCTGGATGGCCATCGGCCAACCCCATTGTCATCTTGCCAGGTCCTCCTGTGGACCCAGACTCGCAGACAGATATGGCGCACAAGACCCCAGAGCTAGATGTGCTGCTGCTGGGCTCCGTTGATGGGCGGCATCTTCTGAGGACCCTGGCCCGGGCAGCGCTCTGGCCTCCAAGGAGATTTAATGTTAGTTGGGATTCTGGAGTCCTGGAAGAAGGATGAAGCTGAGAGCTCAGATTCCTGAGTCCTTGCTGGAAAAGGGGAGTGGGATCCAGAAATTCTATGCCCGAAGAGAGAGATGGAGTCCCGTTTCTGAAGGAGGTGGAATGTGGGAACCAGCACCCATTGTCCTGGGGAAGGAAGGGGTTAAAGTTTGGAACTGCTGGTTTTGGAGGAAGAACCTAAGGTTCAGGTCTCCACTAGTGGTGGGGAGGAGCGTCCTGGGGACCTAAGGACTCTAGGGGAGCTGAGCTGAGAAAGAAGCAGAGAAGGGAGTGGAGGGCCTATTCTATTGGGCCTCCTAAGGGACAGAGATGCAGGTCTCAGAACTGCCCTTCCCTGTCTATCCTTCCAGTTCTACGTGCTGGAGAATAATCTGGAAGCTGTGGCACGACACATGCTGATCTTCAGCCTAGTCCTGGAGGAGCCGGAGAAAATGGGGCTGCGAGGTCTGTTGCTAGGACCCAGGCATTCTGACCCTCATCTCCCTTCCCGAAAGGGATTCTGGTCGTTCAATGGTACAATTAAAAACTTTGGTCATTGTCCGTTATTTCATCATTTGCAATCTTAGAGCTTTAGTTTTTAACCACCAGAAAAATGAGGCTAAATATACTGCCTCCAGGAGCCACAGTGAATTCTAGGAGAAAAATCCACAGACCAGTGTGCCTGACATTGTGTGAGCATCCTAACCTTCCTTTGGGAAGGCCAAAGGAGATCAGGGGACTTTGGAGAGGCATCAAGTCTCGGGTGTGGGGAGTCAGAAAATGATCATTTTGGTACCATCTTCATCCTAGTGCCTAGAGCAAAGTCTCTGGACTCAGGCTGCATTCAAATTCCTGCTTGGCTTGCTGTGGGCCTGCGGATGGAATCAACCCCTTTTGGGACCTCACCCCCACATTTATAAATTAAGGTTCCTGAAGGTTCCTCCACCCATAGGATTCTTGTGAGGATTCAGTGGAAAGTGCATTAGTGCTTGGTTTATGACACCTCAGTAAAATTGAGGGTTTTTTTTATCATGATTAAAAATGGTCATTGTCATTAATAATGCAGGGCATTTAGTACATATCACACAGTGCACCCACCTTGATGTTCTTAAACTAGAACTAATCTAATTAACTAAAAGCTTACGGTTCTCTTCTATAAGGTTCTTAACTAAAAACAATTTATAGCTATATTTTACTCCATATTATCTATATCATTTGTTACAACTATAACATACATATGTATATCTATATTATATGCAACTAAAGGTGTATGATTTCATCTTGTAAAATTCTTAAACTAAAATCTAAGTTTAACACTATAACATTTAAAAACACTTATCTCTATGTACAGGTCACTTTCTCTATTTTAAAGGTAAGGGAAGTTGGGAAGTTTAAACATGAAATTCATGTTTGCGGTTACAGGAGGGGGCAGGGAAGAATAGGCTCAGAGTCCTCGTTTAGGAGTATTTGTCCTTTATGATGCGGTTCCGGGACAAGTGCGGAGTTTGCCGGGAATCTTCATGCTTACTGTGTGAATAGTAAGCTGTTAGGATCTAATGACTGGGCTCACTTTACTCCTGGTTATGTCCCTGTCCCCGCAGAGCGGAGTGAGACCTTCCTGGAGGTGTGGGGGAACGCGCTGCTGCGCCCCCCGGTGGCCGCCTTGGTGCGTGCACAGGCGGAGCGCCTGGCGCACCTAGTTCCGGAGCCCGACCGCCTGGCGGAGCAGCTGCCCTGGCTCAGCCTTCGCGCGCTCAAGGTGCTGCCGCTGCCCACCCCTCCCGATCACCGCCTGGGATCCGATGGCATCGGGAAGAGTGGAAATGGGCAGTCCTGATGGATTTGCGTTGATGGAGAGGGATGGGGGCTCCGATTTCGAATTCTAGCTCCTACTGTAGGGTTTGCCCTTGGGGTAAGGGCGGCTTCTGCTCTCGGAGCCTCAAGTTGCTTCATCCCAGAAACGAGTTCCCAGCTCCTGGGATGGAGGGAGGGTCAAGCAGGAGAAGTTGCTCGCCCTGCATCCCTCGCTCCCTCGCTTTCTTCCCACACGTGCCTGGCGGTGCAGTTCCGCGAGCGGGATGCCCTGGAGGCTGTGTTCCGCTTTTGGTCTGGCGGAGAGAAGGGGCCCGAGGCCTTCCCCATGAGCCGCCTCTGGGACTCGCGGCTGCGCCACTACCTGGGCTCCCGCTACGACGCCCGGCGAGGGGTCAGCGACTGGGACCTGCGCATGAAGCTGCACGACCGCGGGGTGAGGGGCCCAGGGAACCGAGTCCTGTGAAGGAGGAGGGTCTAGGAGCTGCTGTGCCAGGTTCACCTAGTCCCCCCTTGTCTCCCGCTACCCCAGGCCCAAGTTATCCACACCCACGAATTCCGACGCTGGCGGGACACAGGTGTCGCCTTTGAACTTAGAGACTCCAGTGCCTACCACGTGCCCAACAGGACTCTGGCATCTGGTCGCCTCCTGAGCCACGTGTGTACCCACTCTCTGGCTTGGTCCGCTCCTTCTTTTCGTCGAGCCAGAAATCATGACCTCACCTGCCTCCCCTCTCTCTCTCTGCTTTTCCAGCGCGGGGAGCGCGTGGCAGCGCGCGGATACTGGGGGGACATCGCCACAGGCCCCTTTGTAGCCTTCGGCATCGAGGCAGACGACCAGAGCCTGCTGAGGACCAGCAACGGGCAGCCGGTCAAGGTGCGGGAGGGGGGCGCGGGCTGGTGCTCCGCCTCCTCTGGCTAACCGGCCCCACCCCTCGAGTGAGTGAGGCTACTCCATCCAAGTAACAGGACCCTCCCCCAAATCTTTGCCTCTGCGACCTATACCCTGTCCCCGCCCTGTCCTAAATTCAACCCTTGGAATATAAGCGTGCCCAGAATTGCACTTCTGGGCTAGCTCACACCCCAGGTCCGGGGTAGCTCACTCCCTGGATCGAAGCTAGCTCACACCCGGCACTCCAAGCCCGGCCCCGTGTCCTGGCCCCGCCCTCGCGGTCCCAGCCGTGTCTGGCCACGCTCCTTCTCCTACAGACCGCGGGGGAGATCACGCAGCACAACGTGACAGAGCTGTTCCGAGAAGTGGCAGCCTGGGGGCGACAGAGAGGCACCCACGGGGATGCGGGCCAGGAGCTGAGGAAGCAGGATGGCAGCCCGGAGCCGCAACCGTGGGCTTCAGGTAAACCTCGGGCTGATGGGGCTCCAGACACTACAAATCCGAGCGTGTACTGAGCTGGTTTGGGATTCCTGGACAAGTAACCTCTCTCTTCTGGTTTCTGTCCTTTTCCTGGGTCTTGGCACCATCCTTAGGTTTCCGCTGCGGCCTGGGAGCATTCTCAGCCTACCTGCAGAGGCCTAACCCGGAGATGTCCAGCTCCCCGTGGACACCCTCCCCACCTGGATTCTGGCTGTGCCTTCTAGCCTTCTCTGGGTGTCTGTCCCCTTCAACAGGGATGCCCCCCTTGTGGCCCTGGGTCACCCAGTTTTTCCCCCTCTTGGTCTATAAAATGGGTCTTTCTGCCGGCTCCACCTTTCCAGGCTTTCAGGAATCCATCTCAGAGAAGAATGTAAAAGGAGCTCACGAAGGGCATGCGTTTTACCCCCAAGCTTTGTGTGACCGCCTCTCTGGGTTTCCGCCCTGGGGGTTCCACCATCCAGAGGTGACCCCTTCTGGTCCTTCCCCAGCAGCGTCTGGCCCGGAGTCCTTCACGGTTCACTTCCTGCCCCTCGGTTCCGCGCAGAGTCTCCACCACAAGGGCTGCTACCGGGGCCGGTTCCAGCTCCTCTACGTAGCCTGCGGGTAAGGGGGTTCCCAGGCCCAGGCCCCGCCCTGCTCTCCCAGTCCAGGACTTCAGCTTCGCAGCCTCCTCCTCCCTCTCGGTCTGCGTCCCGGGGCGGCAGCTCAGCCTCTCCCCGCCTCTCCTCTCTGCAGCATGGTCCATCTTCTCGGCCCTGAGCTCGGGGCCTGTGTGGCCCCCGGAGGGAACCTGGTTGTGGAACTAGCCCGGTGAGCCAGCCGAGCGAGGGCGGGAGCGTGTGGGCGGGGCGGGTTCCCTTACGCGGCTCCCGCTCCAGGTACCTGGTGGACCTGCGGCCGGAGCAGCTGCAGGCCTTCTCCGCCCGCGTCGGGGAGCTAGCGCGGGCGGCCGGCTTCGCGCCGCAGGCCGGGGCCAGCCCCTCGGAGACCTTCGCGCGCTTCTGCAAGTCGGGGGACTCTGCTCCCGGCGGCCTGGACCCAGCTGTGGGATCCGGACCTCCGCCTTGCGAAGTCCTAGCCCGGCCTCTGGAAGTAGTGAGCCCGCCCCCGTCGGCCCCGGCCCCGGCCGCGGAGCCCCTCGCGCTGTCCACCCAGCCGCAGGGTTCTCCCGCGGAGGCCCCAGCCTCGCCCCCGGAGACGCGGGCTATGCCCACAGAGGGTCCACCCCGGAACCCAGGGTCTGCCCTGACCCCAGTCCAAACACCCTAACTTCTAAGCCAGGTCCTGGAATTGGAACCCGCTGCGATTCTAAACCACTGCGGGACTTGTTTTATTCTCCCGTTCCACTCAGCCCCAGAGGGGTAGCCAGAATTTCAAATTCCGTTTCTGGGATTCTAAGTTCTATTCCTAGAAACCCACGTTGTTCTCTCAGAATTCCAAATCCCACTCCTGAAACAACCCAGCCTAGCGAGTGGACCCACAGTCCCAGGCCCTCTGCCTCCACGGCCTTCTCCCCAGAAGCCCCATTCCTAACTGGCGGTGGGGGTGTCTCCCCATTGGGCCTGGTCACCTCCCAGGCGGTTCAAGTAAAGAGTGTTGGGTCCTCTTTGTGCGTGAGTGACTTCCTGTTGACTTTCCTCTCCAGGGAGGGGAGGAGCAGGGCCCCACGCCTGGGTCCACAGACTCATCAGCATGTGTGGAGTGGCTCAGAGGCTGGGGATGCTGAAACTAACCTCATGTCAGTGAAAGGGTTAAAGTTCCAGCACACAGAGACTGCAATTTAGTGAGGGTTCTGAGGGAGGAGGGCTGTGGCCTGAATCCCTGAGTATGAGGAAGGAGGTCTGTCTGGGGCCTAGATCCTTGGTTCTCAGGGAGGAGGCTGGGGCCTGGGCACCTGGGTCTGAGGGAGGAGGACTGGGCCTGGACCCCTGGGTCTGAGGGAGGAGGCTGGGGCCTGGACTCCTGGGTCTGAGGGAGGAGGGTTGGGGCCTGGACTCCAGGGTCTGAGGGAGAAGTTTTGGGGCCTGGGCCCCTGGGTGTGAGGGAGG
>PVKS010022225.1:0-34055 GCA_004027875.1 Aplodontia rufa | reverse complement strand
GGAAAGCAAAAGGCATCACAATTTATGGATCTGAAATTATATTACAGAAATGTAGATACAAAAACAACATGGCATTGGTATCAAAATAGATATGAAGACCAATGGAATAGAATAAAAGCACAGAGATAAAACCACAAATTTATAGCCTTCTGATATTTGACAAAGGTGGCAAAAATATGTCTTGGAGGAAAGACAGCCTTTTCAATAAATGGTACTAAGAAAACTGGACAGCATATGCAGAAAAATGAAATTGGATCTATTTCTCCCACCCTGCACAAAACTTAAATTTAATGGATCAAAGACCGAGGAATTAAACCAGATACCTTACAACTGTTAGGAGACAAAATAGGGTCAACACTCCACCAAATAGGAGTTGGTACTGATTTCTTTAACAAGACTCCCATAGCACAAGAAATACAATCAAGAATAAACAAGTGGGATGCCATTAAACTAAAAAGCTTCTGCATGACTAAGGAATTAATTAAGAACATGAAGAGAAAGCCTACAGAATTGGGAGAAAACCATGGCCAGCTACACCTCTGACAGAGGACTAAAATCCAATATATACCGCAAATTCAAAAAGCTTAACACCAAAAATACAAATAACCGAACCAATAAATGGGCAAAAGAACTAAACCAAAACTTCTCAACAGAAGAAATGCAAAAGCCATTGAATATATGAAAAAATGTCCAACATCTCTAGCAATCAGGGAAATACAAATCAAACTTCATTAAGCTTTCACTTCACTCCAGTTAGAATGGCAAAGACCAAGAATAGAAACAGTATAAGTTCTTGAGAGGGTGTGGGGAAAAGAAACTTTACACATTGTTGGTGGGACTGCAAACTTGTACAATCACTCTGGAAAGCAGTGTGGAAACTCCTCAAAAAATTAGGGATGGAACCACTGTGTGACTCAGCTATCCCACTCCTGTGTATTTTCCCAGAAGATATAAAATCAGCATACTACAGTGACACAACTAGTGTTTATAGCAGCACAATTCACAATAGCTAGATCATAGAATAAATCCAAATGCCCATCATTGGAAGAATGGATCGAAAAACTGTGGTGCATATTTATACTATGGAATTCTACTCAGCTATTAAAAAAATGAAATCATGGCCTTTGCTGGTAAATGGATGAAAATGGAGAAAATCATGCTAAATGAAATTAGCCAAACCCAGAAACTCAAAGCTGAATATTTTCTTTCATATGTGGAAGTTAGAGTACAATATAGGAAAGAGTGAGATAACAATAAGTTTAGACAATGAACTCATCAAACACAGATTACCAATTGTACTGGGGGCAACCTCACAGACTAAGGGTTGGGTGGTGGGATGCAGAGAAGGAAAGGGTGGAGGGAGGGTGTCAGAGTAGGAAGGACAAAAGGGAAATATATGATGTGTGTGTGTATGAGGTATAACATCAAACCCCATCAATATGTAAAAGTATAATGAAAAATTAAATCTCCTTAAAAAGAAAGATTAGGGACTGGAATAGTGACTCAGCATTTGGAGCATTTGCCCAGCATGTGTAAGGACCTGGGTTTGAATCCCAGAACCACATGTACAACTAAGCATCAGAGAAACAAAGACCAGATGAAAAAATAAATAAATAAAAATTGATTCTTTCTCTCTCCCCCTCTCTCTTAAAAAAAAATAGAGACCATATAATTTGTCTTCAAGATCTGAGACTCTTTCATGTTTTTGGTCTGATATGATTTATTGACTGTTTCACTTTCAGGTTTTATGTCTTGTTCTTTTTCAGAATCTCTATCTCTATTGAAATGATCTTTCACTTTCTACGTTTTATCCCTTAGTTCATTCCTTACATTTTTTTTTGTTGTTGTTCTTCACAGAACATTTCTGATTCAGTTAGCTTTTTTGTCACTGTGACCTATAAAGAACAATTAGAGGAGGAAAAGTTTCTTTGGCTCAAGGTTTCTGAGGTCTCAGTCCATAGATGGCTGGCTACATTTTTCAGGGCCTAAGACGAGGCAAAATATCATGGTGGAGGAGTGTGGTGGAAGAAGACATCTTAGGACTTGACCATCAGGAAGGTGAGAAAGAGAGAGAGAGAAAGAGAGAGAGAGAGAGAGAGAGAAAGAGCACCTTATTCACTAGGAACAAAATATAAACCCCCAAAGCATTCCGCCAGTGACCTATCTCCTCCCACAAAACTCTACCTGCCTGCAGTTACCACCCAGCTAATTCCTATCAGTTGATTAATACACTGATTTGATTAAGGCTCTCAACCCAATCATTTTACCTCTGAATTTATTTCATTGTCTCACACATGAGTTGTTTGGGGACACCTTATATCTAAACCATAACAATTTTAATTATGAGCTTTCTAAATGATTTATTCAACAATTTCTCCACTGTTGTTTCAATGGGATCAGTTGTTGTTTTGTGGTATTTTGGGGTGATTTATTCCCTTGCTTTTTCATATTTTTCATGTCTGCTATTTGCAGGGATTATTATCTTTTTAACTTCTATACAAGGGACTAGTTATTGAACTACCTTCTCTTAAGTGCCCCAGGGTATGAAAATATCCAAGTACTGATACTCCCACTCGATGTGTATCCTCTGCTATTCCCATTATCAAACACTTTTAGAGAAGATACTGGACACTATTAACTGTAGTCACTTCAGAGAAAAACCATATACTAATAAACCTTTAACAACATTTATAATTTTTCTCCATAGTTCCTTTAATCCAAGTATATGATTACAGTAACTTTATTGAATAGGTTGATAAATTAATTATTCAAATAATAAAATTATTATTGCACTATGTAGGAGTCCTAAAGGGAAGAGGAGAAAATGGGCAAAGATAAAAGAATATATAGAAAAAAACAAATTAAGATAAAAAGAAGAAAAAAAGGGGAATGGCTAGAGTCAGGAGATGGTAAAGTAAGAGGGAAAAGAGTCTAAATGGAGCAAGTGTAAACCTTGCTATGAAAACAAACACAGAAAGAATGATTCAGGTTAATGCTTTAAACATCAGAAGAATGATTCAGGTTAATGCTTTAAACATCAGAAGAATAAAATTATTTTGGTTTAGGTTTGCATTGTAAAATAATATGGAAACATCTATTGATTCAATACAAAAGGTAATGTCCGCGAGATCAAAATTGACCTTTGAGTTATTTGTGATATTCCATGCCGAGAAGATTTCTTACTGAGTATTCCTGATTTGTATTTCATAAGGATTTGGGACCTTTAGAACATGCCCACCACATCTTAGCTTTACCTCTAGGTTTCCCTGGGTATGTAGGTGGTGATCACACCAGCTTAACTCTTACAAAATTCTAGGACGCCCTGCAGGTACCTACCAGCTTTCTGTTGGATCTTATAAGACAGTCCCTAATTGACTGTGACATAGCAGCCAGTTTATTCCTTGTTAGGGTCTTGTTAGTCTTGGCACCTGCTGAAGAGAAGCTTTATGTATCCAGTGTTGTAAAATTCAGTTTGGGCTCCCCCACGTATATGTAAGTGTGTGCTGGTCTAAGGTAGATGTATTGTGGTCTGTTTAATGTGACACTGAGTGACTAGTGAGGGGGTGTGAACAGATCATTAGGCTTGTATCTGGGCATAGTGTTTGGTGGCTGGTGTCTGTGGGATGCTCCTCTCTAAGCCCCTTTTTGGGGTATACTACTTTTGTATGTGCACTGAGGTTTTCCATTGATTGCTTGGATTTATTTTCAGGCTATGCTTTCTATGGGACCATGACCGAATAAGTGAGTTAACTATCAAATTTGGGAATTCCAGCTGTGGATTCTTTTATAGGTATTGGAGCACAGGAGCTACATCCCTGATTGCTATCGTTTTCTGTCTGGTTGGTGCTTGTTAGTCAGTCCAGAGGCCAGAGTCTGAATGCTTGGAGAAAGCTGCATCTGCTATATTATTTTTGTTGTGTGTGGGGGCACAGGATATAGGGCTCAGGGCTTTCGCTGATGGTGGTGGGATGTTGAGTGCCCAATCTCCTCCATAAGGAATTTTTTTATAGTGGCATACAGTGGGGTGACAGCCTTCAGTTGTTTTTTATAGTGGCATACAGTGGGGTGACAGCCTTCAGTTGTGGGGCCTGTGAATACAGGCTCATTGTGAATCATGTGTTGCACAGAAGCCTCCATCCTGGCTGTAGCAGATTGCTGGGGTTTTACCAGTCTCTATGACACGATGGAGGTAAGGTGTCAGTTGGCCCATCTATGCCTGACTTCCTGCAGAGGCTGTGGGGAGTTCTAGGTTGGGGCTAGCACCCCTGGAGAGTGCTTTACTCTTCTACGTCAGTTACCTACCACTCCCTTTGTCTGAGGTGAGAGGGAGGATGATTCACTAAACTTCTGTTATTATTGATCCCTCTGCAAGTTCCTTTTAGATGGATTGAGACAACCTGTTTCAGTGATATTTCCTCTGGTTATATTTTTTATTATATATGGGTGGGGAGAAGTTGTATTGATTTTATTTATTCTAGGATGGTTAACCAGCAGTGGACTCTATATAATAGCTGCCCTGTCCTGGCATACCTTTCAGCCCACAATTTGGGGTAAATTATGTCTTCTCCTTAACTGACTTTGCTGTTCCTGTCCCTTTTTAACTTGATCTATTCCCCCCTTCCCAGCTTCTGTTAATGAAATAATCCTATGGACTTTTACTTTTCTGCTTCCTCTCTGCTACCCTTCCTCCCTGCCTCTATCCTTGTCAGGGGTCAGGGTCAAGGACTTTTGTCCTTATTTTCTGTTATGGTAACTAAATGCAAACTCTCTCCAGGTCTCAGGTTGTCCAGTGTTGAGTTTGACAGTGTTGACTGTGTCACTCATCTCCCTGTTCCGCTTTTCTATCAATCCTTCATTTCTGTGAAATGGAGGAGTTGAGAGATGTGAACCTAGATCAACTCCACCATCTTCTGATCTTTTTTATTGTGCTGTTATTGTGCTTTCCTCTACTATAGCCTTTGTGTGTGTGTGTGTGTGTGTGTGTGTGTCTGTCTGTCTGTCTGTCTGTCTGTCTGTGTGAGACTGGGGATTGAACCCAGGGTCTTGTGCACGTTAGGCAAATCATAGCATTCATTTTTATGTCATTATAAACTTTCTATATACATTCTTTCAATCATTGAAACATATTTCATTGAGTATGTATATATACACATACAATAACTTAGGTTAAGTAAGTGTACTTCATATAGTTGAAAGCGCAATTATATAAATAACTTTGTTCACTGGTGATTGAAACATGCTTAATGGAAGAGTGATTTGCATGCTGATAGAGGACTTCTTTTTTGAATTTATTTTTCACTGTGATATTACCATTATAAGCTCTAACTGGTCCTCTTTGTGTATCTTGGGGAACGAAGTTGAATATTGAAGATTCCTAGATTTTAAAATGAAACATCTAATTCATAAAATTTCATATGCTTATTTTGTTAAACTATAAAAGAATTTAATTTTCTGTTTTCAAAGTCAGTTTAAATAAAAAGAGAGACCATGTGTTCAATTTTCACTCTTATAAAGGAACTTGAGGAATTTAATAGCATATCATTGATTATGTATACATCTGTGTTAATCAGAAAAGCTGTATGATCCCCTAAATCTCAGTGGCTTATGTCAATAAAGATAAATACCTTGCCCACTCTGGGTGTCAATTGAAAGTAGACTGGTTATCAGCTCCATGTTGTCTTTATTCTAAAATTCATACTAGCAAAGAAGCCCTTATGCAGAACATGCCCAAGAGATCACATGAGGCATGAGCTAGTTTTGAAAAGTTTGTTGCACACTCCATTGGCTATTTCAAGAATCAAATGGGGTGGGGGGCTGGAGCAGTGGCTCAGTGGTTATGGCACCTGCCTGGCATGTTTGAACATGGGTTCAAACGCCAGCACCATAAACACAATGAAGTGTTTGAACAATGATAGTCACATGAAAAACTAAATAAAATTGATTCTCTCTCTCTCTCTCTCTCACTGTCTCTCTCTTTAAAAAAAAAGAATCAAATGGGCAGGGATGCACAATGATAATTCCTCATAAATAGGGATACTAGAATGAAGAAAAATTGATTGTCAGAAAATTAAGATAGTCATGTTACGTAGTAAATTGTTTCATCCCAAAATTCATAAGTTGAAGACTGAACCCCTAATATCTTAAAAGTGCTGGTTTTGGGTGATAGGATGTTTAAATTGGTTATAAGGCTAATTAAGCTCACATTCATGCCTCTACTACAAATGAACTAGTGTTCTCATAAGAAGAAGAGGTTAGGACATATAGAGAGACATTACCATGTCAAAAAGTCTGTCAGAGGACAGCTACCCCATCCTAGGCCTCAGAGAAATCCAAGCCTGTTGGCACCTTAATTTAAATTTTTGACTTTGTCTTTGAGAAAGTAAATTTATATTGTTTGAACCATGCATATTGTGAAATTATGTTATGGCAACCATTACAAACTAAGAAAACTCCAGCATAAAATATCTTCATGAAATTTTCCAAGGATATTTTACTGATTTCTGAAGCACTATGGAACCTAATTGGAAAATAGGTAAGAAAGAGGACAAGTTGGAAAAAAAAGCAAGGAGATAATTTAATATCTAGAATTCTTTGACAACTTTTGTGAGTACCATATGTATATATACAAATATATTTTTCACTGTATTTATTTCTTGTAAGCTTTCAATGTAAAGAGTAGGTCAAATTTCTAGGTTAATTAAATGATTACAAGTCATTATTTGCATAACTAAACTTTTTCTACAATGAAAGAAGTATGTTCAGTTGTAGGCAACATTTCTTGCTTCTACCCTAAAAAAATTGTAGAAAAAAATGTGTGAGTATATAACCTCACAGACGTCTAGATGGAAGCACATATACTCTTTGATCAATGGAACTAGAAAACTCCAATTTGGGGGCATAATATAGAATAAATTCCTTTTTAAGTGACATTTAGAAAACATAGATGAGCATTCTCTTAAACCTCAATATCTGAGGATTTACTAGCTTTGGTGATATAACTACTATGTCACTTAGGTTAAAATGACCTTAATTAATAAATACAAATACAAATATGTTAAAAGTCATCACACTTTCTAAAACCCTGGAGTATACCACAAAAATGAGGGAAAGTAGAGCACAGAAGAATACAATGCATTCTGAAATAACACATGTTGGGTGATTAAATTTATTTTGTGGGAATTATTGTGGACTTTTCATTCTGTGTTCCCACTAAATCACGTATTACCAGGTTTTTTAAAAAAATACATTTAATGAATTATTTTCTTATATAACAACACAAAATCTATTTGAAAAATCACACAATTACATAGGCATCCCTTGAGCACAGGCTGCATTTTGGTCTGTTAAAAAATTCATTTTAATAAGAATGAAATTTCTTAGTAGGAGCAAACAAATAATATAAGAATAATTTCAAAGATATCTTTGAAAATTTGATGTATAGAAAGCCAAAAATATCTCATTATGTTGTTAAAATTCCAGAAGTCCTGTTCTGTTGAGCTCTAAATGTACATCATACTGAGTTATCCTTGTAAGAACAGCCTAATTAGAAAGGAATATATTCTAAATCACTTAAATCTTTCCAGGGAAGAGAATTAATGGAACAATGTCATCTAGACTATCAGAGTGCGTACATTCCATTAATGCTAATTATATTTACAAAATGCAAATTAGTTATTTCCCTTTACTCTGTGTATTTATGTTAATGTGCATAATTTAAACTAAAGCAAAAACATACTTAAGTCAATAATCTTCATATAAAATGAAAATGATTCATTTTTTAAAAATATTGCAGTTGGGGCTGGAGTGGTGGCTCAGTGGTTTCGGCGCTTGCCTGGCAAGCACGAGGACCCGGGTTCAAACCCCAGCACCACATACACAACTGAGTGTTGGAGCAACTAAGGCCATGTGAAAAACTCAATAAAGTTGTTTCTCTCTTTCTCTGTCTCTCTCACTGTCCCTCTCTCTTTAAAAAAAAATATTGCAGTTGTATTGTTATAAAAATACTTTAAAGCTTCAATTTTCCAATTTATTTACTTTATGCTCTTTCTTTTAACTGCAGAAATGAAACTGTCTGTACAGGGTTAAACAGTTTCTGACTTCAAAGTTTATCTATGGGAACTAAAAATCTCTTGAAATTTGGCTAAGAGGCTGAGAGATAAACAGAAAACTGACAGATGGGAAGAATAATATTGGTACTAATTAAATAAAGCAAAAGATGACAGCACTTTAAATTATCTCAAATGGTATCTTAACTATCTGAGCACCATGCAAAGGACACACAGAAACAGTGTAGAATAGCCCTACCTATGTGGACAGGCTGGTTTGGATTCTGGTGTTAGCTTACTGGTTACTAGTTCAGTAACCTCAGGTAAGTTTCTCAACATCTCTAGACTAAGGTGGATATGATCATAAAGGGCATTTCATAGTCATATATACCTTCTATGGTTATTGTGAAGAATAAATAAGATAACTTAAAACTTTAGAAGTAACCATCCCAGAAGCTGATGTCATTCCTCCATAAGATACCCATTTAATGCACAAGTTCTTCTAGGGGAAACTGCAACAGGTGAAACCCAAGGTGGTCATCCATGTTTTGGCATTACCCCTGGATAACAAAATATATATACATTGATTACTGTTGGTTGGATAATGTTTTCTCCTCAATTGTACCTCTATATACTTCTAAAAAAATGTAAAAAAAAAAAAAAAGAAGTAGCACAATGCCTGATAGTATAAAATTGCTCAATAAAATCAGCTAGCATTGGATTGGGGATCTGTCTCAGTTGGTAGAACACTTGCCTAGCATGTATGAGTCCCTGGGTTCAATCCACAGTGCACATATGCACACAACACACACACACAATGTGCGTGCGCACACACGCGCGCACACACACACACACACACATACACACCATATGTTTTGAATATTTAGAACTTACCAGAAATCATTTTGAGGCTTGGTTCCTTTGGTCCCTACTGTAGCAACAATGGGGTGAGGAGCCTAGTGGGAGGTGTTTGAGTCATGGGTACAGAGTCCTCAAAATTGATTAATGTTTCTATTGTGTTAGTGAGTTCTCAGCTCTTGTGGGATTCAATTAGTTACCAAAAGAGCAGACTGTTATAAACTGAAGCTAGTCTTCATGTCCTGAATCTTTCACATACATCTATTTGTCTTTCTCCTTTCCACCGAATCACAAGACCCTCGGCAAAACCTAAACGGATGCCAGCTTGGTGGTCTTGGATTTCTACCTTCCAGAGACGTGAGCCAAAAAAGACCAGTCTCAGGTCTGTAAACAGACCAACACAAAAATTTGACAACGTAATCATTATTTGATGAAATTAGCTATTTTTATATAGAAGCAAGCCATGTATAAAGGGATACCTATAAATGTAGTAATTACATTGCAGCAGTTGACAACTACCAAAGCATTTTAAAAGTAAAACAAAATAAAGTCAATTAAATTCTGAACCTGTAAGTATCACAGAAAGGGTATGACTTAAAGTTAGATGAAAAAAATAGCAGAATGATTCAATCCCTGTGAAAATGACTATCATTGGCAGTTTGGTAGCTAAGAGTCGGAATCAACTCTTAGTATGAAGGACAAGTACAAGAAGAGAGGTTATGAAATAAATAGCAAGTCCTAAAATGTCAATATTTCCTGGTTATTTCACTTATTTTTAAATATGTTCTCTAGTTTCTTTGCACAAACTTAAGTTTTTCTACCATTCATGAATTTATTTGTCAAAAGCCATGATCCAAATATCCCAGCTATAAATGATACATTATATTCTCTAAAATTTCCCAATAATAAACTTTTAAAATTCCAGGATACATGTAGCTTTTCCTATACTTGTTCCATTTGTTGTTCCAAGTGAGATTTAATTGCTGTGTGAATGAAATTAGGTTACTTTGCTGAGTAAAACTGGAAATTTTAGTTACTTTATGAACATATAATTCCAAACCAATGCTTTGAGTGACACTTCTAAACTTACTTTGGCTGTATCTGCAATTGTTTATTTTTTATCTTTGTATTTAGTGTATTGAAATAAATATCTTTAGCCTTTAATCTGGTTACTGGTGGTAATTTTTTAATTTTTATTTTTTTACTTTTTGTAGCGGGGATTGAATCCAACAGTGCTCAAATACTTGAGCCACATCCTCATCCCTCAGCCCTTTTTAAAATTTTCAATTTTGAGACAGGGTCTTACTAAGTTACCCAGGGCCTTGCTAAGTTGCTAAGGCTGGCTTTCAACTTTCTGCAGAAAAAGCTTTAATAGTTATAGACAGAATATTTCTACTTCTGAAAAAAGAAAAAAGAAAAAACACTTTTTAAATATTATTTTTTAGAACAGTTTTTAGAGCAATTTTAAGTTTACAACAAAAATGGAGCAAAATTACATTTTCCATATATGCCATACACTGTCCCTCTACACACACTGGACATCCTGTATCACAGGAGTACATTTATTACAGTCAATGAACACATTGACATACTACTGTCACACCCAAACAGCACAATTTATATTACTTTTGTACATTTTATGGAATTTGACAGGTGTGTAATGATATGTCACCCAGTGTGGTATCATACAAAAAATATTTTACTGTCTTAAAACTCTGTATTATGTCTATTCAGCCCTCTCTCCCAAGTCTTGGCATCCACTAATCTTTTTACCATTAGTATAGTTTCACACCTTTCCAGAATGTCATATAGTTAGAAGCATATAGTGTATAGTCTTTTGAGATTGACTTCTTTTTAAATAGATATTTAAGGAAGGTTGCTCTCTTGTCTTTTGAAGCTAGATAGCTCATTTATTTTGTACCGTATAATGTATTCAATAGTCTGGGTTTAGCACAGTTTATTTGTCTGTTTCCCTACTGAAGGGTATATTAATTCTTCTGAGTCTTAGAAATTATACGTAAAGTTGCAGCTGTAAATTCCCTTGTGGGCATAAGTTTGCAGTTCATTCAGCTAAATATCAGGGAGTGCGATTGCTGAATCTTATTGTAAGAACATGTGTAGTTTCAGAAGAAACTGTCAAACCATCTCCTATACAGCTCTGCATTCCCAGAGGAATGCAAGAGAATTCCTGGTGTTCCATATCCTTAGCGGCATTTAATGTTAGTGTTTTGGATTTTGACCATTTTAATATACTTGTGTGATCTTATCTCATTCTGGTTTTAATTTTCATTTCCACACTGCATATGTTTTTGACACATTTTATATGCTTATTTGCCATCTGCATATTTTCTTCAGTAAAGGGTCTTTTCAGATCTTTTGTCCATTTTAAATCAAGATGTTGGATTTTAATAGTTCTTTTTATATTTGGGTCCTTTTTTAGACATGTTTGTATGCAATTTTTTTTTTCTCTTTGTGGTTTTTCTTCTCCTCTTGATGATATCTTTCACAGAGAAGAAGTTTATAACTGAAATGAAGTTCACTTTCTCAGTTATTTATTTTACGAACCTTGCCTTGGTTCTGTATCTATTGAGAAGCTTATTAGCCTCAGGGTGAGAAGCCTATTTTATTGTTACTTCTAGTCTTTTTTTGGGTTGGGGCAGAATGGGGATTGAACCCATGGGTGCTTAACCACTGAGCAACATCCCCATACCTTTTATATATATATATTTTGAGACAGGGTCTCACTAAGTTACGTAGAGCCTTTCTAAGTTGCTGGGGCTAGTTTTGGCCTTGCAATCCTCTTGCCTCAGCCTCCCAAGCTGAGATTACAGGCATGTGCCACCATGCCCGGCTAACTTCTGGTCTTGATTTTCATTTTTTCCTTCAAGTTCTGAGAGAATGTTGTGGTGAGTCTTTATCTTCATTAATCAGTTCTCTCCAGGGTTAGATTTTCTATTCTGCCTTCTGATTATTTTTAAATCATCATCTGAGTTTTACATCTGTCTGTATTTTCTACTCAACTCAGATAATTCCCTTTTCATTGAGAAATTTTATAAAAAAAATCTTTTAAAAACAGAAGATACTTTGTAAATATTTTAAAATCATGTACTCAGATAAATTCTCTGAATCTCCAGAGAGTGCCTCTTCTACTATTATAAAGGATTTAAAAAACACCCATGCCATTTTTACTGACTCCTGTTCCTTTTCTAGAAGTATGTGTGCCGAACTAGCATTGTTCTTTAGTCTGGAAAGAAAGGAATGAGTTATCACAACCAGAGTATTACTCAAGACCCAGATATTTCCTCATCTTTGAACCATGATCATACGTCATGAGTCTGAACAGGAAGAGAAGGTATCCCCAGGGACACGGACAGTTCCCTCTCACTGCATCTGCCCCAGTGGTCTTGTCTACAAAGGTACTGTGTAGTGGGATCATGATGCTTGACTAGCACTTCAACTATCTGTGGGCTTCCATCTTTTAGAAGAAGTATGCCATTTTCCCTCTTACATGAAGAAGCTGTGGAATTCTGCCAGAAAATTTGTTCTCTTCCATCCAAGGGGGAAAAAAAAAACAAACAAAAACAAATGAATAATTTCTGTTTTTCTCAAGGTGAAAATTATACAATAGTGTTTAGTTTTGCTTTCCAACGTGGTCAAAAAAATACATTTAGCATAAATACCTCAGATTTCTGATGTGCATGTGACATTCATTACCAGCATATACTTTGCTTATTCATAAATGGTATTTCTATTTTGTAGTAAATACTGATATCCCCATCTTGTCAGCAAATCTAGATTTTTAAGTATTTATTTTATAAAGAAAGAGGGGAACTGTGGTACATATATACCATGGAGTTTTACTCAGCAATTAGAAACAATGATATTGCAGCCTTTGAAGGTAAATGGATAGCTATGGATGAAATTATGCTGAGTGAAATCAGCATAACCCAGAGAACCAAGGATTGAATGTCTTCACTCATCTGTGGAGGCCGGAGCTAGACCCTGGCCATTGAGAAAGGAGGTTTAATACCATGTTTTAAATCTGGATAAGGTGTAATGTCATACAACCTAAGGCATTTGTAGAGATGTTTTGGGGTGAGGGATAAGGGTGTGTAATTAGGGGGACCCTTGGGGGTAAATCTAATTTTCAGAATATATATATATATATGTATATACATTTTATATATACATATATATATATAAAATTTCATTAGAAGTTTGTTCAACAAATAAATTTCTGACTTAATAAAAAAGGAAAAGGGGACAGAGAGAGAGAGAGAAAGAAATAAGCAATTTTTTTTAGTTTTCCATGTCACCTTCATTCCTCGGACACTTCGTTATGTATGTGGTACTGGGGTTTGAACTCACATATTCGTGCATGCCGGGCAAGGGCTGCAACCACGGAGCCACTGCTCCAGCCTTAGATTTTTAAGTATTTTTTAAAAATGGTATTTACAGGCTTAGGAGAAAGAGTGAGTTATACTGTTGGATTCTAAATATGAGTATGGCAGAAAGATATGTGGATAGTAAGTTATAAGTTAGAAGCATATTTGTTCAAAGTAAGATATGGTGTTTTGAGGGGAAAAGATGGAGAGATGAAAGAGGAGGGATGTTGGGAAAGAAATGTAATTCAAGATCATGGATCAGACACAGAAAAACCTTAGAGGGTCGAAGACTTCAAGGTTAGAATCAGCCACGGAATCACTCACTGATTTTGGTAGAGGAGTTTACCAGACTAGAAGCAGTTTCTTCTGGAAACAAATAGGTGTTTTCCTAAGGTTCAGATGAGAAAAGGCTTTACTCTTTCAGAAATATTATGAGTATTTTCATTGAAACTGGGAGATAAAAGCAAGAAAAATTGGTGCAAAATACTATTACCGTATGGTTTGGGAATTAGAAAAGTACCCTAACCCAAAGTAGAGCTGTAATAGAAGGAGGCACTGCTAATTTATTGTAGTTGATTTTATTGAGAATTTGTTCCCTCAAATTCCTTTTTATCATGCTTTCAGATCCACTTGATGACTCAGGAAGTTCCAGGCCCAGAAATGTTATTGCAAGAGGAAGATGAATAGAGAAAAGCCCAGGATTATATTTTTTTTTAACTGAAGAAATTTCCATCTTATGACCTTGGAATGATGGTAGATAAGAGTGAATCCCCGAACAGAATGCTATCAGAATGAGCATACTTGTTGAGGGCCCTGAAAAATAGCCAATAATGTTGCTTTTTAAATAATCTCATCCTTTTTAATCAAATGTAGGCCTCTTCCCTGAATCCTTTCCAAATATGTCAAGCTCTTAATCTGTGTGGCCGGGACACTACTGTCATGTTCTTTCTTTTGCTACACAGGATGGAAAGATTACTTCTCAGATGTCAAAGAAATGGCGATCAAAAGGAGGGTGAAGTCATGAATTCAAATATTCAGGGGCCAATTTCTTTATCCTAAAGGAAAGAAGTCTTTTACATAGAAGGTCAAGATAATGGTTCAATTACAGTGCTCTCAAAGACCAATAACTGAAATACACACAGTTACTCTGTCAAGACATGGAGAAGTACACTCCACTGCAGGAAGAACAGAAAAGAAAACCAGGGATTTAACAAATTCCACCCATTAAAAAATGACAAAAAGAAATAAGAATTAAAGGAAAACTCATATAACTTTTGCCTTGTCCTCTGTTTAGACAAATGAAAAAGTGTATTTGAGAAATCTGCTAGTTAATTGCAATAGCTGGCATATTATTTAACAATAGATTGAAAGTCTCTTAACTCAATGTTATTGATAAAAATTGTTTCAAAATTCTTTCTGGCTTATAAATGCATTGTTCAATTTTATTTTAAAAATAAGCAAAGAACCATTTTCTATAAGCATTTTTTCATACAATGGACAGACCGCTTAGATTCTAAAATTATTTTATATAGTTTCAAAATTTCAGATTTATAACTTAGAAATATGTAGATATAGATATCAATCTAATATTTTGAAACTATGTAAAATAATTTTAGAAGCTAATCTAATCTTAATACTAAAAATGCATGACTTTTATAACCTAGAAATATGTACATAGAGATAGCAAATTCATACTTTTTTTTTAGTATTAAGATTCTGTGAAATCCAAAGAAAACTGTTTCAGTTCCAAAGAAATTTACCAAGGTGAGGTAATTTTTAAGCAATTTCTTCTTGATGTGGAGTATTTAGCTGAAGTGAAATTGTTCCAAAGGAATATATCTGGGATGGTAAGGCCCTGGTAAAAAAAATATGTACCATTATGAGAAAAATAACTTTGAAAATACATCTTCTAAAATGATAGGGATTTCATTACAGCTTGTTGCAGTAAAAACAATGTAACAGTATTTGACTATTTATAATGTGAGACATTGTGCCCAAGAAGGAAAAGAAGTATGTACTAAATTTATAAACTCAAAAGTTGCCTCAGGCAAAACTTTTGAATTTGAGTTTTTTTATCAAGTCACTTTAATAATGCTTTTCTTTGAAAGTCATACTATAAACCAAAACATTATAAAGTATTTGGATTAGATTATTTAAGTATTTATTGGGCACTGCCTGAATATGCTGAATTAGGGGCCATTCTGTAGAACGTGACCAAAAATGAGGAAATACTTGTTGACTTTGAAGACATCTAGGACTTAAAGAAAACCAACCAAATCACCATATAAGTGGAGAGAAATGGACAAGGATGCACTGCAGAGATGTAATTAATTCATAAAGTACTTTTACATTTGGTCTTTAATTCTAAAATGCTATGGGTTATTTTAAGCATGTCTTGATGAAAGATGTTTCTAGATGAAAATTCTTCTTGAACTTGACTTCCTGTTCCAAAAAATAATCCTTTTATAATTTAATACCAGCAATGCTAAATTCGGTTCTAGGTAGCAAAACACTGATCACATTGAATTGAATATAAGGTGTATTTTTTATAAAAGGATTTTAACATCTCATAAATCAGTTTGCATTTTACAATCAATAATGATTTTTAATTGTGGTTGGGATGGACTGATGCCATTTTAAATTAAAATTGCATAATGACTTTTCAGATCACAATGTAGTGTGAATTCAGCACATGAATTAGCTTGGGGTTCAAGATCTCCAAGGATGTTGGATGTGGTGATGTGTGCTTATAGTCCCATCCATCTGGGAGGCTAAGGTAGGAGGGTTGCTGGAACCCAGGAATTCAGGGTCAGCCTGGACTGCATAGAGATACTTTACCTTCACAAAACAGAAAATGCACAAAACTTCAGAGGAGGTATGCTGACTTATCTTTCCTCTACTGAGTGCCAAGATTGAGTCCTACCTTTCTTTAGCTACACTCCACTTGGCTACCTTTTGTATTCCATTCAAAGTAATCCATCAAATGGATTAATCCACTGATGAAGTGATAGCCCTCATGATCCAATCATTTCCTAAAAGCCTCACCTCTGAACCTTTGGAAACCATGATTTCAATAATCAGCTTTGTAGTGGTCAGTCTAGTTCTGACCCATAACAACAGCCCAGTAAGCAAAACCATTCAGTCAGCAGACATAGTCACTCTATATTTTCTCTGTAGAGAAACATTCTAGTTAAATACAATCTAGTTCTTTTCTGGAAAAGTCAATCATCATAGTCCCTACTAAGCCATTTTGACTAGTTTGCCATGCTCCAAATGGCAATATCACTTCCAGTGAGATTGAGTAGGAGGCTTTTAGAGTACAGTTTGATAGAGTCTAACTAAATTGCAACTTTCAGTAACTTTAGGAATTTTTTTGGCAAGTCTTTAAAAAAATGGCAAGTCTGTAAAAATGTGGTCAAGATAGGCTACTAAGGGACTGGAGCGGTGGCTCAGTGGTTGGAGTGCTTACCTGGCATGTGCGAGGACTGGGTTTGAACCCCAGCACTACATACACAACTAAGTGTTGTAGAAATAAAAGCCAGATGAAAAAAATAAATAAAATTGATTTCTGTTTCTCTTAAAAAAAAAAAAAGGCCACTAAGGAAATGTAAAATTTCACTAATGTTCAAAAAGGTTGCTGTAGCTTGATAGAAGGAAAGAACAGAACTTTATACATATAGTTTTTTGTTGTTGTTGTTGTTAGAAAGAGGGGATTGTGAGAGAGAGAGAGAGAGAGAAGCAATTTTTATTTAGTTTTTCAAGTAACCTTCATTACTTAGACACTTCTTTGTGTACATGGTGCTGAGGTTAGAACTCGTGTACTTGCGCATGCCAGGCAAGCACCATAATTGCCAAGCCACCGCTCCAGCCCCATACATATAGTTTTAAAATGATGTAATATCATAGCAAGCTTCGAAGTACTCAGAAATGAGTATAAGTCACTGCACTATAGTGGCATCACTCTCATGGTTTTGGAGAAGCTATAAGTTGATAACTATTTCTGAGAGCAGAGGGTAAGCCAAGTTATGTGATTCTTCCCTTTATATTCTCTTTAATGCAGACACATGAAAAAAGATTACTTAATGGTAATTGCAGCACTAATTATTTGGTAATAATCAAAAGGCTTCATGATCTGAAGAAGTTGTTTCAGTACAGCCCGTTAAACAATATGAAGAGCTGTTATTCCATTTACTACCTTTCTGCAACTCAGGTGTTCATTTGCCAGATGCTTTCTAATTAAGAGCACATAAAACGAGAATAACATGAATTGCACAATCAGGTGAGCTTATCAACTCCAATTATGGTGCCAATAATAAAATTATCTTTTTCAAATAATTTGTCTGAGACATAATTATTTCCCACTGTTCATATTGAAACTTTTCTATGCCACTAGAAAAAATTCCACTGACCCAAGTTTATGATATGAATCATAGAGATGAATGAACCCTTTAATTTTAGGCTAGCAAAAATAAAGGCATATATTTATAGTAAATCAGTCTCCTGATAGAAAATTTTATTCCATAATTTCTTAGTTACAAACTTATATTTTTCTAAGTCAAAACAAATATATTCTAAATATTTGTCAATCAGTAAAATGGAAAAAGAGATAGGGGGAGGGTAGGAGAGAGAGAGAGGAAAAAGAAGAGGAGGGGGACAAGGAGGTGGAAGAAGGAAGAAGGGGGAAAAGTGAAGAAAAGAAATAATTGAAGCCATTATCTAAGGCAGTCTTTTTATTTTCTCCCTTTACTCTCCTTTTACAATTGAGAAATTGGTTTTGGTTTTGGACTTGTGCCATACTTACTAGAATAAAGCAGATTCTCTTTCGCTTGACTTCACTGACCCAGGGAGTTGGTGACTCAGAATTTTTGCTGAGTCTAGCATCCCTCTGCTCATTGTTGAAAGGCATTCCTGAAGCCAGAGCTTTAACAGCTTTGTACAGGTGCAAAGATAAGTTGTCAGGCAAGGGAAACAGATATTAGTACCACCACATGCCTGCATAATTGACTGAATTTCAGAATTAAATGCCTGCAACCCAACATTTTATCATGTTTATAAAAATATCATATTAGTTATAACATGGTGTTGGTTACCATCCAAAATACTGCAGTTGATTAAGGCAGTGATACTTAACTTCTTCTAGAGAAATATTTTTCTGAATTCTGAAAATAGATTTACTTTCATAGAGAGAAAATTTCAAGATGCACTTATCATGTAGAGGCTACAATCTAGTCTAGGTTCAAATCCTGAAGGCCACCATGGACAATCTCTAGCAATTGGTGCCTCAGTTTCTCCATGTATAAGATGAAAATAGCAATTGATTAATTGTACATATTCTTTGGAAAAATGTCTGAATCCCATGATCAGTTATTAGAGTTACTTGTCTTTTTATTATTGAGTTGTAATATCGATCTATATAGACTAGATACAAGCCACATGTCAGATAATTTGCAAAAATTTTCTTCCTTTGTAAGAAATTAAATGATTTACTGCAAGCAAAATGCTCAGATTTCAGCCTAGCATTTGGGAAGCACTAAATCAGTGATTATTTTAAAGCTTGGATCAGGTTTTTTGTTGTTTTTGGATCAGGCTTTTTAGTAACCTAAAAATGCTTCACTCCTGACTACTAACTATTTTTCATCTATTAATATGTTGATATTTTAGGGCTGCAGTGATGGCTCAGGGGTTCAGGTGCTTGCCTGGCATGTGCACGGATGTGCAATTGAACACAACTGAGTGTTGGAGCAACTAAAGCCACATGAAAAACTGAATAAAAATAGATTCTCTCTCACTGTCCCTCTCTCTAAAAACATTGGTATTTCATAGAATCCAAATGTTTTATAATACAACTTGCTCAGAAGAAATTAAATGAAGAAATATAGCTGAACACCTAATGCCTTTCTTGTCACTTGCAGAAGTTATCACACCTCAGCCATTCATTCACTTTTCACTTTTGTGATTTCACCAGACATCCATAATATATTTTTGTAAAATGTTTCTTAATAATTCTCAGCATCATGAAAATTTTCTTTATACGAAGTAAATTTATTTAAAAATGAAATCCATTTCAATATCTTAATTTGAACATATATACAAGTCTTGTAGTTTTGGTTATCTTTTAATTTGACCTATATATAATATCTATGTAAATTGCTTATTAAGAGAAGAGTTTCTTCAACTCCCCAGCGAGCAAGAAGATTGATATCTCTTAATAGCAATGAAATAAATATTTGCATTATTCCTTTAGAACAGAAGAACTTTTGGAACTAGAAAATCAGCATCACTACTGGCTGTAAACTAATATTAATTCATCCAGGAGTTTGTTAAGCTTAAATTGAACACAGAAAATATTATAATGATGAAATTTTATCACAGTTGGGGTATTTGCAGGTGTTTTTTTTCCTAGAAAGGGATATTTTTCTGCTTTTTTTTATAAAGCATAAAACTGTATGATAAGGCTAAAACTATACCTACTATAACTACTGAGGAATTATCAGATCTAGAACACTTGGGGAGATTATAAAACAGAATTTGTAACTTCAACAGTTTTTTTTTTAAATAAAAAGAACCTGGTTTACTTGGTGAAAAGATTCATAGTTGAATTTATATGACGAAAGGCAAGAGTAGGTTTGGTTAAACACTTTTCCCAAAATTCACTCACAGCTTAAGCCCATTTTAGTCTCCTTGGGATTATGGAACTAGTGGATTTAAAATGGCCTTTCAAAAGTGGAGAAGTTTATGTACAAATACTTTGTCATCGATAAGGCTCAAACCCACAAATTTCCCCCCAATATAACTTAGAAGGAGCTGGCTTTTTTGTTCCTGTAAGGATAAATGGATTATTCTGAAGATTACTTTTTGGTCCCAAGTCACCTGTCATTCCAAATTATGTAGAAAGTTTTTTTATTTTCAAAAATTGAGAGTAGTGCTATGTATTATAACTTTTAAAATTGAACCTCAGAAGTAAGAATTGTATTAAATATTAATTACTGTTAAGTGACACACTCATTGTTGACCCAAGCATGATAGCCTACTTTCATTTAATCAGCTTTTGTAATAAATAAATAAATAAATAAATAAATAAATACTTGTGGGAACAGTATCCCAAGGCGAGGCCTTGACCTTTAGACTGTGTTTGCCCTGATTTCAAACGCATGCATCTCCCCTCCTTCCACCCACTAGACTTAACCATTAGTCTGAATTTCACTCCCCATTTTGTTGCTTTCTCTTTTATGCTGTGCTAAATGAATCCCTAAAAGGTCTGTTGTTAAATGATAGAGACTATAAAAAACATCTGTAGCTATTATCTCCTACCAGGGGAGGTCTAAGACTTATTAAGGAGCTACAAAATTTATTTTCTGTTATGTACACATCAATTGGCTTAAAGATAGATGAGTACTTATAAATTTAATAAATATATCCAAATGCCTTTTAGTTCACATTATTTAAATAAACTTTAACAAAAAGGGCTAATCTAAATTGGTGAGAGTAAAGGAGCCTTTAAATTTGTTAACTTACATATGGCCATATTACTAAAAGTTTGTCCTGAAAAAACTGTTCATTTAAAAATAAGTCTCAGTAGCAAAACAGCAGCAAGAGCTATATTCAGACATGAAGTGGACCACTGTTATGGCTAGCCAATTAAATTTTTTATTTCTACAAAATGTCTAAAAAGTAATTCCTTCTAGAATTTCTCTTCTTTTTTTTCTTTCTCTCCTCAGCATGGAAACTAAGTGTTGATTTTTGTGGATCACCAAAAATTAATAGCTAAAAATGAGTAAATTAGATTTAGCATAATAAAGATTAATCTTAATAAATGAGTTTGCTAAAGGGGACATCTGCTTAGTTTATAAGGCTAAAATGCGAAAATATTAATTGTTAATATAAATTTAAGTTCCGTAGATTTCTTACATTCTGTAAGGTGATATATATGTGTACATATACATATATATATATATATATATATATATATATATATATATATATATATATTTGGGTTTCTTAAATGTACTTTTACAAATTGATTTTAAAGAAAGGTCTAAAAGTGCTTTGCTTCTTGTCTTTCCTAGGAACAAGATTACTAAAAGTTAAAATTGTAACAAATATAATTCCATACGTAAAGAGTACAAAAGCTTTCAGCTGTGCTTCAATTAAAGTAGTATAAACAACAAAGTATTTGATCCTATTAAAAGGAGAAATTAAAAAGTACAGAAATTTTAGAAGGATTGCTTCAAAATGTAAACTTTAAAACAGGGATCAATAGCTAAGAAGATAAGAAAATCATATGTATGGAAATATGTTTTAGTATGGGGAATTTAAAGAATAAAGAAATGTTTCTGAAAAAAACATATTTTGTATGCCAAGAGAAATAAGCTATAAGTGTCTAATAAGCTGCGAAAGATTTGTGGGGAGTAAATCTCAAAAGTACGTGTGTGGTTAAGTTGACTGTGACTAGCACAGTCAGTTAATATTATTTAATACTCTCCTAAGGTTCAGTGCTGAACTGCTATAAATCAGAATCCCATTCTCTATATGTTAAGGTAACAAGGGTTTCTTAAAAAACTGATCTGCTGTTATCTATCAAGGTAATTTCTTTGTGTCTGTTAGATTTTATTACTTAGGAAACTAAGGCTTAAAATTAGGATATGTGTATTTATTTAAAAGTGTTTTAAATAATTGTTTCATAACTGGCTGAACAAATAACTTATTTTAAGTTACTGGAATATATATATATATATATATATATATAATCAGAAATATGTATAATCTGAAGACCGTGTTAATATAAGCCTTATCTAAACATTGTGTAAAGGTTTATGTAGGTTTATGACTAGGTGACCAATACATGCTTTCTCTTATTCATGGTATCAAATGTTAAAGGCCATCTGACCATTACATACCTGGCTTATCTTTGTTCACCTTGACTAAGCCAATTTTTGATCATTAACAATGTTTCCTGAACATAAGATTTTAAATTATCGTTTGATCTTTGTCAGTATTGGTAACCTATGCCAACTTATGATTACTGTTACCTTACATATGGATTCTAAATTTTACTTAAAATTTAAACTTAAACTTAATTAATGTAAAAATATCTATGTAATTTCTCGCTTCTCTGCATACTAGATGTATTCATGCTTTTCTTTTTCCAAGTGTACAAGCCTTTTAAAATGTAAGCCTTAGGAAGACTTTTTATCAAATTTCTAAACTAGTCTCCTTCAAATTTATATAAGAATAACCAAGTTTGTTGATATTTATGTGATCTGATATTTTGTGACTAGATAAAGGTAACCTGTTATCAGTAAGTTGGTTGTGGGCAATGTGGGGTAATTCTGGTTTCAGAATAAATGCATACCAATCATATTGTTACTTTATATGCATTTATGATTGCATAATAACTCAACTCCTTAATAAAAAACTTAAAAAGTAAGTTATACATAAAATTTTATATTACTCTTTACACTAAAATGTAAGTCTAAAAGTGTTTTTTAAGAGGGAGGGGCTGGAGCGGGAGCTCAGCAGTTGCAGCACTTGCCTGGCAAGTGTGAGAACACAGGTTCAAATCCCAGCCCAGTACCATATCCAAAATAAAATGTATCAGCAATGAAAACCAGATGTAAAATTAAATGAAATTGATTCTCTCACTGACCTTCTCACTCTTAAAAAAAAAAAAAAAGTATTAGGGAGAGTCTAACTTTTTTCAGAGCTCTCTTAGTCTTTCTGTTTGATTCTCATTTCAGATGTAATGTTGTATTGTGTTAACCGATTTTTTAAAGATCAGCTCCAGAGAAAAAATGCTTTACTTAAGATTTTGTTAAGCCTATCCTTGC
This sequence comes from Aplodontia rufa, assembly GCA_004027875.1. NCBI lineage: Eukaryota > Metazoa > Chordata > Mammalia > Rodentia > Aplodontiidae > Aplodontia > Aplodontia rufa. Next base: position 10,940 of record PVKS010022225.1, on the reverse strand, counting down.
CTGAGATCAGACTCAAGTCTCCTACCTTACTCTATGTTAGGATGATTCTGAAGTAGACTAAAATTAAACTTATTTAAAGCCAGGTTCAAAGGATAGGTTCTTGTTATAGAGATTTCCATAATCTAAAAATAAATGAGGGATATAATATAACAAAGTAAAGGTTTGAGATTTGGGAAATTATTTCCCCTGACTCATGACAATTACAAAAACGAAATATGTTTTTCCTCTTTACTGTATTTTCCTTATAAAATATAACCACTATTGTCTGGGTGTTTTACAGAAGTAACCTTTTATACTAATAATCTGAGCTAATTTGAGATGATAAATTGTCATGTATATGACAAACGGGATAAAATGTTTACTTCAGTACTAATACTAACCCCAAATTAAATTAAAAGGGTAAATAACTATGAAATTACAAACATTAGAGTTAAAACTTAGTACTCCTACCTTAGGTTTGGTAAAACTGACCTCCTGGATGTTTAAAACCATAATGTAAAAACTAAAGTTAAAAAATAGAATGGCCAATGAAAGGTCAATATTTTGGCAATCACCCTTTAAGGTCAACCAATACTTGGGAAACAATGGGAATTCTCTAAGGACTTTGCCACTCTGGGTCACAAGACTTCCTGACCAGGGAGGCCAAGAGACTCTAGAGAACAGAAAGAGCTCAGCCAGTGCACACTGCAGAAGGAGGGTCATAAAAAATGGGAGATGTCCCTCATGCTTCCTAGAGAAGCCACATGTGGTCAGCAGTACCTTGACCTACCCTGGCAGATGGCAGGGTAGAGGAAAGCTTTGGGAGCTAAAAAGCTTCTCATGAGTCCCCCGCCCCTGCCCCCGGCTGTGCAGGTTTCTGCTGACTCCTTAATAACAAACTGGAACAAGGTCAGTTTTGGTTAGCTTGTTCTTGAACACTTGGCAGAAGAGTGTAACCAAACAGCCACACATAAACAATTAAAGTCAAAGACAGTGATGTTTAAATTTATCATATGATGTACATTTGTGCCAACCCTACCAAAGGTAAAGCTGGAAGCTATAAAGAAAAGGTTCTTAGGAGTGCCCTATCGCTTTCACAAAAGACTGTCAGAGGCACAATCTTTGTCTGAGTCTATTTTGAGACTTAAAAAAAAAAAATCTTCCTGTCTTGATCTGTGTTTCTGTGTTTGTTGGCATGATTATCTAACTCCAATATTGTACCTACATCTTAACTATAGCTCAAGGGACACTGATGACTTCATGAAAAACTAAACATTGTGCATGTTTCTAACAACTGTGCTAATGTTTCTAAAATCTTAACTGGCCTCCACTCAGAATGGCACATGGATCCCATCTAAAACTTTAATGAGTTACCATCACTATGGTTTTTGGAGACCAGCCAATAATACTGATTGCTTTTGTGCTAATGGTTTACAAAAAATAAGGCTTTGCTGTCTTGTTTATTATTGTCTAATCATGATCCCTGCCCTATGTTCACTTTGTCCAGTCACCCACCATCTGTTGCCATGAGTCTCTGGACTGTCCTGATGCTAAATACCCTTAACTCTCCATGCTCCACCTGATGGAGAACAAGGATTTTTGGGTCAATTTCCCCAAATTTTCCTTCTGTCAGCAGGAAGTAGCCAGAATGAGTCAACACCCAATACCCTGAAAGAATTTAGGGACCCAAACTCCTCAAAAGTGGAATGTTAGGGGACAGACAGAAGTGAATGATGGGCTGCAGAAAGACTGCCAATGAGTCTGGCTATAGATATGCACTCCCCTAAACCAGGAGATTTAGTCCGGGTTAAGGAATGAAATGTCCAGCACTTAAAACTTCTTTGGAGGGGAATTTCTGTCATTTTTTTCCACCCCTACTACAGGAAAAGTTGCAGAAATAGGCCCCTGGATTCATTACACCAGGCTCAAGCCCTCAGCTGCTGACTGGAATGAACTCCAGCCCCTACTCAACTGTACCTCTTAAGCAGACAATCAAAGAGAAGAAGAAACCAGACAAGCTAGAGGATCAGAAGGATAACAGCTCTGCCCTGGATACCCTGGAAGAAGAGCAGACTAAGCACCGCTGAGCTTGAGGAAATGGCAGCCCTGCTTCATGCACCCTAAGACTGGCTTGTCCAAGCGAACAAAGATTAACTGCCCAGCAGGACAAATGGGCTAATTTACCCTCTAAGATAGTTCTTACACTGAAAAGCATCATCATCCTTTGCTCCTAAGAGAATATGTAATCTTTTTCTTGGTTTTTGCTAGAGGACTGGTGATGGTGGTCCCTGAGGACTGGACTCTTGGTAACAGAATTTTATTTGTACATTTCTATTTTGCTTGTATATGATTTATAGGATGTGTTTGGTGTTAGTAAGCTAACATAAAGTATGATGACAAAACTTAATGTATTGCTCAATATGGTTTTTAGTGGTTACCATGTACGATTGCTTTTACTAGGGCTAAATCTTAGCCATTATCCACTCTGTACTCCATGTATTGGATTGATGTTTTATGAAGACAGAAAAATACTAAAATGTATATGGATCCTTTTCCATTAGAAAATTGTTATAATTTTATGATTACTTGTTGCTGGAAAAAATTCAGAATTCATATGACTCAAATTAGCAAGAAGAATTACCAGGGATGTACTGGCAGTTGATCACCAGAGGAGCTTGGTATAGGTGGCCATTAGATCCTGTGCCTCAAGAAGAGCTTCACGATTTCAGTGAAAGGGAACCACAAAGTTATGTTGATGGTCTTCCAGAGCTAATCACCCCAGGTCCTATGGTTACAAGCTGTAGCCTAGCTGTTGGGCTATATGAGGGTTTAAGCCCAAATCTTAACCTTCCCTTCCTGGAATAAAATCTCTTTTGGGACTTAGCTAAGAAAATAGCCAAAAGCCTTGTGTTAATAATTGCTGGGTCTGCAAAGGAGCCCTCACAAATGAGAAGTGGCTTTGGATAGAACTAAGCTTGGATGCTTCTTCCACACAATGGATCAGATCCATCTTGTTTTGGGGAGTGACAGACCCCAGCGCTGGATTCTCACTTCAGAAGTTCTTGAAAAGAAATGTGTTGGTAGATAAGAGTCCCAGCATACACAGAATGTTATAACAGAGTACTGTTTTAGATCGCCACCTGGTGGACTAACAGACCTACTTGGTTTGGGGCAAATAACCCATACAGACTTAAGGATAGATGTTCTCAGATGTATATTGCTCCAAGGGAAAACAAACTCTTTAAAACTGCATCAGGTCAGGAAGGGCACTCCTGAAATCCATAAATTCTAGGATGATCCAAACTCATCTTATTGAAAAGAACCAGATGGGTTACTTTGGATCTCTGGAAAATGGGTATATACCCACCTTCCACAAAATGGGCTATTTAACCCATTTTGTGGGAGGTAAATTTGTGCTATTGGTATTATTAGATCTGGATTTTTCCTACTGCCAAATCAGACTGGAAGAGATCTAGGGGTTCCCTTGTCTGAGGACTTAGGGCCAAAGGAAAAAGAAAGAGCCATTGGAGATAGACTTGATCTAGTAGGTCTACAAACTTGGGGAAAAATGAATAGCCATCTCAGAGAATAATAGTTACCTATGATCCTGCCATCTGGGCACAGGGTGGTATATGGCATTACAGAACTCCTATTTACATGGTAAACTGTATTATTCATTACAAACTTTTCTAGAGCAAAAGATTAAAAATATAGCCAGCAATATTAGAAAATTAGCCAGTCCAAACCTGGGAAGGTTTCAAGGGTTGGAATTCAGACTCACAGTTTAGAGACTGGTTTTCTACTTTTGGTGGATATAAAAGTTTAATTGATGTAACAGGAGTTATGCTGGTAGTTTGTTTGATACTTCCATGCTTGGCCCTCCTTTGCATAAAGACAATTCGTTCCACTATAGAAGCAACTGTGTAAAGAAAAATGGGAGTTAAAATTATGAATGCCTTATAATTTAATGATAAACTTAAATAATAAAACATTAAAGGTGAGAATGTATCCCTGAAACTACATAATGAGGGTGATCTCTCTGAATATAATTAAAAAACAAAACTTCTGTAACAAGGCTTCTTCTCAGATACTCCATTCTACATTTTAGATTTCACTTGGTTAAGGGCTAAGGAATCTTTTTGTTTCCATTTCCCACCTGAGCTCTGACAGAGTGAGAGCCTATGTGGAGACCCTTTAACCCCTGCCTTTCTCACCCTTCCCTGGGGAGCTATTGATAGTGAGGCTTTCTTGCAGATGTACATGCTCCTTGTCTTTGTACTATCCATGTGCAATCAATTACAATCTCCTAACGGTATAAATTGCCAAGGTTCCTGATCCATGTGGTCCAGGAGAGCAGCATTATGCCCCTGGTCCATGCTGCATTTATAAATCTGTTTTCCTGAACACTTCTCCAGTATCTGAGCCTTCTTTGTCCCATTTCATATGAGGAACATTTTTCTTGGTCGCATTAACTACTGGGTTATAGAGTACAGAAATATGAATCCATACCCTCTTCAAAACTTGGTATTATAAGACTTAAGTTTTTGACAATGAAAGAAACATAAAATAGTGTTACATTTTGGTCTTGATTTGCATTTTCCCGATCACATATGGTTATTGGACATATGTGCATCATCAATATATTCTATCAACTTATATTTACTCTTTCATAAAGGTATCCTTCAGTGTATGTTTTTAATTTTAATATAATCTTTTCTTAGTCAAATCAATGCCTTTGTATCTTATTTGGGAAATATTTCTCTTCCTCAAATTCTAAAAGATACGCAACAAATTTTATTTTCAGAAGTTGTTTTTATTTTCTGTCTTCTGTTCCGTAACTTCCTCCTTCTGCTTGTGTGTTTTGGTTCATTTTTCCTAATATTTCTGGAATTGGGTTCTTAATGTGATGTGAGGGAGGAAGGAACCCAATTTTTTCTTTATCCATATGGATATTATCCTTTTCCAGCTTCATTTACTAAGAGTCTTTTTCTCCCTACCTGTGCTAATATCAAAATTCAATAAATGAATGGCTCTATTTCTAAGTTCCTTATTTTGTTCATTGACCAGGTTTTTTTCTACCCAAATCCCACTCTTAATTGCTTCAACTTTATAACAGGTACTGATAGCTGATCTGTCAAGTCATCTTCTCTTATTCTTTTGTAGGATCATGGTTATTATTATTTTCTTACTTTTTCATTGTTATATTATATTTGTATTTGTTTAGTTTATTTGGAGGGATAATGAGAGAGAGAGGAGAGAGAGAGAGAGATTGAGAGAGAGAGAGAGAGAGATAATCAACCTTGTTTAGTTTTCTTTTGGATTTCATTGCTCCTACACTTAGCTGTGCACATGATGCTGGGGTTGGAACCCAGGTCTTCGAGCATGCCAGGCAAGCGTGATACTGCTAAGCCACTGCTCCAGCACTCCATATATATTTTAAAATGATCTTTATTTTTCTATTCAGTTTCCTTTTCCTCTTCCTCTAAACAAAAGAGATCCAGGATCAAATTGGTTTGAAACCTGTTTTAATATGGCCATTGGGCTAAGAATAATTTTTTTCATTCTTTTTCCTAAACAATTATACACATTAATATGAAAATGTTGACAAAGACCATGTGTGTCCTGTAAAGCCTAAAATCTACTATTTGACCTTTTATGGAAAGAACTTGCCAACACCTATTTTAAAAGATTTCCTCAATCTAGATTTCCAGGGTATTAATTCATTCTTCAGTTTTATATTTTCAGATATGTACTTCATATATTTTATTTCAAAAAATCATGTCTATATTTCTTTTTGTCCTTTTCTTAATGGTCATATTCACAGATATATTGTTAATCTTGTCCTAATAACTTTTTAGATTTTTTTTTCAGGCTAATTTTATATTATTGGTTCATCTTTTCGAATGTTTGCTTCTCATGGAAATCTGTACTTTAGTTTGCCTTTTCCCAGACCACTGAGATCTATGGTGAAGAAAATTACATGCCAGGGAGCCAGCTGTTGCCTCCTCAGTTTAAGAAACAGATCTGCAGATAGGGTTTTACTCTTGGGATCTCCCAAAGATAAGTCCCATTAGAGGTTTCTCAGACTGATTCAACAGCCCTGGGGACTTGGAAGAGAAAGGATAGGGGAAAAATGAAAGACACAGTTGTATGCACTTCTCTTTTCCTGGGATCTTTGTACACGGGTGTGTTTCTTAAGGTGATGGTAGGAATATGCTTCAACTCCAACAGTGATTCCTTTACCACCATTCCCGAGCTTCAAGGCCGTCTCTTGCTCAGGTCAAAGTCACCACCTTTCAATTACTGCAAAATGCTCTTCTTCACATTTCCCATTGCCCTAGGGTTCCTCACAGTATTCTTGAAAATTTATCTCTAATTCTTCAAGGATTCACCTTGGAAGAGGGAACCAATAATAGCTACTAGGAACATTTCCTAAAATTTAAAATTGTTCTGTGTACTTTAAGCAAACTTGGAAGTCAGACACAAAAGGGCTATGATTAGTATAAAAATACGTATAAGGCAATTGACATGCTGAGATAAATCATTGATTAAATTTCAACAAATGTAGTCTATAAGCTTCCAAACCAACTCTGCCTACTTAATTCTGAGAATTGGGCAGGCAAGTTCAACATCTCCTTATTAAAACTATTCCAGTGACATAATGTATGCACAATAAAGGTTCCATCTGAGTTAGAGCAGTATTTGATTGATTTTTCAAAGAAGAACCCTGAAGCAGAAAATAAACAGCTAGCTAGAGAAAGTTCTGTTTCTGATGGGGAATAGAATTGAAACAAATAGCTTTTTGGAGACTAGTTTGAGCATTGATATTTAACGGAAAATCTGGCATGACAAACTTGATTCCTTTAGCTGAATATAATCTATATATAACCTATAGGCCCACCCTATTTCTGAGAATTAGTTCTCTGTGTAATTTTGCAAAGTCCCAAGTGATTACCCTAAGTAGAATGTTCTATGAATATATTTAGGTCCTGTTTGTCTATTTCTTGGCTATTGAAGAAATTCATGCATATATGCATGTGTTGAAAATGTGGCAGTTGTAGCTAATGAAACTGCAACTGGATGGGAAGAGGAAGTGATTTGTTAAATGCTTCAGAGAAGTTGCATCGAGTCAATTTGCACAAGTTGACAAGAGTCAAAAGTCTGATGGAAAATTACCACTTTTTCTTCAAAGATGCTGACAGGAAAGCAGCCAGGAACTACTTGCTATTTTAGTGGTGCTATAAAAGTAAGCAGGCAATGCTATTTAGATTAAATGAATATTGAATAAATCTATATACTCAATCAACTTGTTTTTCAGTGAATGGGGATAAAGAGTCTATTGTTTTCCTGGTTTGGGGACATTATGAAAATTTGAAGTAATTATGATAAAAGTAATAATCATTACCACACTAGCATGAAGTCACATGGACAGTGTTCTTCAAAAAACATCCCATTTGGCAGTTTATGATCAATTACATGTATAAATTATGTGTTAATCTTTACAAAAGACAAAATGGAAGGACATTTTCATCCATGTCTAGATATTAAAATCTCCAACATATCTGTATATTATATCATATCCTAGACACTATATAGTTCACCAATAGTACTTGAAAAGGAGCAAAACTTTTGTTTTGCCTTCTTTAAAGTTTGAGAAAATTGTAGAATTTAAGGATTCATTGTATAGAGGGGAATAGGTAATTTCCACATGCACTTCATTAAAACTATTAGTAATCAGTTGCTCTTTGCTTTCCTTAATGGACCTTTTCTGATATTTAGTTTAGAAGTTCATCCAAATTTTGTTTTTGACTTGAGAAACGAAGTATTAAAACCTGAAACTCAAAAAATTAAATTTGGAAAAATGGGAGAGTAGAAAGAAAGTCAGCAAACGAAATGTTCCCTTGTTGGTAAAGGTTTTCTTTCCAACAAGTAAGACTGATACTTCAGATGGCATATTATACTCTCATGGTCAAGAAACAAATCCAAGATAAACCCAAACACAAAATCATGTTCAAACCCACCTTGAGTAATATGGGACACTGAAGGGAAAGTGACAGATTTTTTTCTCCCTACTTCTTTATTACATGTGGAAAAATATTTTAAGACATGCAGTTAAAATTAAAACATACATTTCCCATACCACTACCATAAAAGAATTATTTGAATGTATGGGAGGCAGCCCAGCCTCAGAGTTCACAGTCTGAGCTCTGGAACCAGATTTCATGAAGGAAAATTCTTTCATATTTCTTTCTCATTAACTCTCTGACCCTGGTCAATTTTCATAATTTCTCTCTGGTTAAATTTTGTGATGGTACTAATGACTACTCAACATGGTGGTTTTTAGATATTAAATGTTGCAGTTAAAACATTTGAGGAAGTGTTTTACACACATAGCAAATACTCAGTTATTTCATAATTCATAGGAAACACTGTTACCAGCAGTCGCCACAGTGGTGGAGCCTTGGAGGAGGCAGGCAGTGGTGAAGGTGCCGAGAGGGTTCTAGTATGTTCTCACTACTCCTGTGCAACATATTATCCCCTTTGACTGCCTATTATCTGGAAAGACCTCACACTTTGAATACTGCAAATTCTACTGCATAAGAAAAAAACATGTTTGATTGTTCAACAAATAAATTTCTGAATAAAATAAATAAAATAGAAAAAAAGAAATATTTAAAATGGGGAAAAAAAAGAAAAGAAAAAAACAAACTCTCTTTCTTCTTTCATACTCTTGGAATAGTCTGGTCAAAAAAAATATGTTAAGTTTTCTCCCCCGACACCAAGACATTTTCTACTTCTGATCAGATACCAACTGGATGTTCAACAATCTGACTCAATTTTGACAGTGTCTATCTGAAGATAGCATGCAAGCCCCACAGGTTAAAGGTCTGGTCCCACAAGATTCAGACAGCAAGCACAAGTCCAGTTGTCACTTGTTCTTGACCTACAAGCTGTAACTCAGAAGTTTCCATGACCTTTTCCTCAAGTGCCATTATGTGCTAGAACAGCACACAGACCTTGGTAAAGTGTCTTACTTGTTACTATCTGTTTATTGAAAAAGGAAACAACTCAAGAATAGCCCGGAGGAAGCAATGCACAGCACAAGATATGTGTGAATGGTGGAACTTCTGTGCCCTGTCTGGGTATTCCACCTTCCCAGCACAGCTACGTTTCTATATATATATTCAAATTTGTGTCACACACTTTTTAGCACTTTTTTTGTTTACAATGCATTATATGCATATCTTTCCATTTCAGTTAAAAGGTTTAAATCAAAATGCTAATTCTTATCTAATGGTGTATGTGATAAATATACTATTTAACCAACATATGATATTATTAGGCAAAACATTTCTATAATTTTGATATTATAGTAAACATTCCCCTGCATATTATTTTTTCACAATGCCCATTTTCTTGATAGTAGAACATTTGACAGACTGGGAGGTTTACATGTGAAAGAGGGAAAGATCCTCAGAGTGGTGCTGATATGTGCACATTGCCTTTATCAATATAAATTTGCCTTTTAGCTTTTCATGATACAATAGAATTTTCTGTCATGATGAAAATGTTTGATACTTGAAATGTTGCTAGTGTGCCTATTTTTGTTAGCTTTAATATAAATATTTGCGTATAACCAGGACCTACCGTTTTGAACAGTGCACCTTTGCTTCCTTTATGATTTTTTTCTATATTTAGATTATACATTGTCTTATGTAAGCATGATGAGTCAGTTTGGTTTTTTGCATGTTCTTGCATGATATCTGACAAGAGAAAAAATATAAGTACATTTAAATTTTAAAGAGCTTATTTATGCATTGGAGACTCATGAGAGGGTCAAGAGGGGAACACTTGGTAAAATATTTGCAGAAACCGGGCAAAGAAAGTCTTCCTATTGGTGAGAATGGAAAGTTAAACGTTAGCTGCTGGTTTCTCACTGGTGCAGTTCAGTTGGAATTGATTATTTATTTCATTTGGGCTTTGATTTGTTCATAGAGGATTTGTAGTGCAAGAGCCATCCTTATCTAATGGCCTCTCAATTACAATAAAAAAAACCCTACTTTAAAAAATTTTTGTATCGTTTTTGGACATTTTTTTGTTATGTGCATTTGATAACCTCTTCTAAAAACTAGGAAAAAAAAGGAACTGAACAAATGACGTAATTGCTTCTATGGTTTTTAATGACTAATCATTAACCTATATTTCTGAAACATGTTAGTATTAAGAATGTCAAAACTGACACCATCTTCGTGTGATTAATTTTAAACATGACTTTCAGTGTAATTTCTTACTTTTATTTTCATTTATTCTTAGCCATAAATTTTTAATCTTTCAGTATTTCAGTTTAGAAATATTTTTATTACATTTACAATTTTTTCTCAGAAAACTTTTTAGCATTCACTTTTAGGTTTATAATAAAGTACCTCACAGGAATTTAAACTTGTGCCTTTAATCTCCACTAATGTCATATGGTCCTTGTTCACCTACTTTCATTTATTTTTAATTTTCATGTTTGTTTTTTTGACAGCTGAAGCACTTTCATGCATATAAATTTTATTGAGTTATACATTTTCCCTTTAAAACTCCTTAGATCCTGCTGTATTGTCTTCTAGATATTAAGATTATATCCTTGAAATATTATAGTCATTGTATTTTTGTTTGTTTTGATATCTCCTTTTCTTGAAAGGATGTTTTTGAGTTTTTCTTTATAGTTTATTATGAACTAGATTTAAGAACACCTTTTACGCATATAAACATTGTATATTTTTGTTATCTCGTTATGCTAATCTCATTTTTCCTCTGCATTTGGGAAATTGTATTAGTTTCCCCATCGACTTCTGATTATTCTTCAAAAGTTTTATCATTATTTACCACCAATGTGAATTTCCTTTTTAATGCTAATTTTGTTTAGCTAAAATCATCATTTACTTCATTGACCTCCATTTTTGTCTAAACCTGTT
>PVKS010022224.1:0-34024 GCA_004027875.1 Aplodontia rufa | reverse complement strand
TTTTTTTTTTTTTTTTTTTTTTTTTTTTTTTTTTTTTTTTTTTTTTTTTTTTTTTTTTTAAGAGAGGAGGACAGTAAGAGCAAGAGAGCCAGAGAGCATCAATTTTTATTGAGTTTTTCTCACATGGCTTTCATTCCTCTGATACTTTAACTTGGGTGCTGGGGTTTGAACCCATGTACTTGGGCGTGCCAGGCAAGCGCCATTACTGCCGAGCCACCACTCCAGGCCCTTCCTGTCTATTTTGATACCAATTCCATGCTGTTTTTTTTTTTTTTTTTTTTTTTTTTTACTGTAGCCCAATAGTACAATTTCAGCTCAGTTATTGTGACACCTCCTGTTTTATCTTTCTTCCCTAGTAACGTTTTGGCTCTTCTGGTTTTCCTGTTACTCCAAATGAATTTGAGAATTGCTTTTTCTATATCCATGAAGAATATCATTGATATCTTGATGGAAGATATCAATGGAAGAGTTTTGAGAATAAATGGTTTGAATTTTATGAAAGGCCTTTTCTGCATCAATTGAGATGATCCTATGGGTTTTGTCTTGAATTTTGTTTAAGCAGTGAATTACATTTATTGATTTGTGTATGTTGAACCAGCCTTGCATTCCTGGAATAAAGCTCACTTGATCATGATGTATTATATATTTTTTTTTTTAAGAGAGGAACAGTGAGAGAGAAAAAGAATCAATTTTATTCAGTTTTTCATGTGGCTTATGTTTCTCTGAGACTTCACTGTGTATGTGGTGCTGGGTTGTGAACTTGTATATTCACGAATGCCAGGCAAGCGCTGTAACTGCTGAGCCACTACTGCAGCCCGATGTATTATCTTTTTGATTTGTTTTGGATGTGGTTTGCTAGAATTTCATTGAGTATTTTGTGTCTCTGTTCATCAGGGCAATTGGTCTGTAGTTTTCTTGATGTGTCTTTTTTGGGTTTTAGAATTAGGGTTATATTTGAGTTGTAAAAAGTATTTGGGAAGGTTTTGTCCCTTGCAGCTTCATGGAAAAGCTTACTAAGGAGACATGTACATTCGTCTGTGAAGGTGTGGTAGATCTCTGCTGAGAATCCATTAGGTCATGGGTTTTTCTTTTTTTTGGAAGGCCTTTGATTCCTGTTTCGATTTTGATACTTGAGATTGGTTTGTTTAGATTTTTAGTGTCCTTCTGTGTTAATTTGGGAATGTCGTGTGTGGCTAGGTATTTGTCCGTTTCTTCCAGATTATTAAACTTGGAAGAGTACAGTTTTCAAAATAAATTCTAATAATCCTCTGGACTTTGGTTGAATGAGTTGTGATGTCTCCATTTTGGTCTTTGATTTTGTTGATTTGTTTCACTTCATTCTTCCTTTTTGTGAGGTTGGCTAGGGGTCTATCAGTTTTAATTTTTCAAAGAACCAACTCTTTTTTTTTTTTTTTAATTTCATGCAGTTCAGCTCTGATCTTGGTCATTTCCTGCCATCTTTGGATTTGGGAGTGGATAGTTCCTCCTTTTGTAGGTATTTGAATTGGAGCATAAGTGTATTTATTTGGACCTTCCTGATTTGTAATGAAGGTACTTACTGCTATAAATTTACATCTTAGGAGTGCTTCAGACTGTCCCAGAGATTTCCATATGTTGTGCCATCATTCTCACTTATTTCTACAAATTTCTTGATTTCCGTTCTTATTTCCTCTTTGGTCCATTCTTCATTTAAGATGGTATTATTCAATCTCAAAGTATTTATGTACCTTTTGTTGTTTTTCTTGCAGTTCATTGATAACAGGATGCATGGGATTATGTCAACTTTTTTTATTTGCTAAGATTTCCCTTATGGACTAGGATATAATCTATTTTTGAGAAGTAGCCATGTGCTGCTGAGGATATGGTGAACTCAGCTGATTTGGGATGGAATATTCTCTAAATGTCTATTAAGTCCAATTGATTGATAGAGTTGTTTACAGTAGAGATATCTTTGTTATTTTTTGCTTTGATGATCTGTCTGTTATTTATAGTGGTGTATTAAAGTCCTCCAGTATTTTTGTGCGGAACTTGATAAGTGGTTTACATGTCCTAGAGTACTTTCCCCACATATTTGGAAGGGTTTTTATTGGAGGTGTAAATGTTAATTAAATATTGTTACGTCTTGATGTATTGTTCCTTTTAGTATGATGTAGTTACCTTCTGACTAATTTTTTGTCAAAATTAACATTGTTTAATATAAGGATCACAATACCAGCTTGCTTACTTGGGTCAAACATGGTAGGAGTTTTGCCAATGTTTCACCTTCAATCTGTGTCTTTTTTTTAGCTATGAGGTGTGTCTTCTGTAAGCAGCATATTTTTGGAGTTTGTTTTTTGATCAGTGTGCTCATCTGTCTTTTGATTGTAGCATTGAGGCCATTCATGTTCAGTTATTAGAATAGTTTTGTGATTCTGTGTGTCTGGCATTGTGACCTTTGCTGTATTTTGTACCATCTCAGATGTCTTTTAGTGAGTTATGTTTTTACTGACTTTCCTCTGTTTACGGGCTTAGGGTGTTGTTGGCTTGTTCCTCTGAATGAAGTCTATCTTTGAGTATTCTCTGTAGAGCTGGTTTTACGTTCATGTATATTGCTAGTTTGTTCTTATCATGGAAGTATTTTATTTCCCAGTCACATTTAAAGCTGTTTGCAGGATATAGTGTCTTTAGCTGAAAATTATTTTCTTTCAATATTTGAAAATTCTCATTCCATGCTCTCCTGGCCATTATTGTCTCTGCTGAAAAATCTTCCTTATCAGTCTGCCTCTGAATATGATTTGTTGTTTCTCACTGTTTTTCTAATTGTTTCTTTGATTTCTTTGTTATTCATTTTGTGTATTATGTGTCTTGGTCATTTTCTCATTTGGTTAGGTCTATTAAATGTCCTATAGGCATCTTCCATTTGAATTTCTGGATCATTTCTGATTTGGGGGAAATTTTCTTTGAGTATCTCAATTGAAAAGGTTCTTTATGCTGTTTGTTTGTTGTTCTGTGTTCTTCCTTATCCCAATAACTCTCAGGTTATTTCTTCTCATCTTGTCCCATATTTTTTTGGAGTTCGGATCATGCTCAGTAAGTTTCTTTTCTTGACTATAACTCCTTGCATTCAACATTGCTCAGCCTGTCTTTGTTGTCTCATGTTCATTCTTTGAGAACTGAAGAAGTCCTTTTTTCTAACAGGGTTATTCTGATATTAATATCTTCCAATGAGTTTTTTAATTTGGTTAACTGTGTTTTTCTATTCTAAGTGCTCTGCTGTGTCTCTTTTCAGAATGTCTAACTTTTTATCAAAATGGTGTCTCAGCTCCTGAAATTGCTTGATAGAGAAGTGCTGAAGTCTTCCAGTGTTATTGTGTTGAGGTCTACAACTGGTTTTATGTCATGGAGTAATTTATCCACATAGTTGGAAGCATTGGTGTTTGGAGAGTATATATTTACTATGGTCATATCTTCCAAATATATTGTCCCCTTTACTAGGATATAGTGACCTTCTTTATCTCTTCTGATTAGTTCATGTTTGAAATTTACTTTGTTGGATATAAGTATTGCATCACCAGCTTGCTTTCTTGGGCCATATGCTTGTTAGATTCTTTCCCCCCATCCTTTTACTCTCAATTTGTGCATGTCATTGGCTGTAAGGTAGGTCTCCTGTATGCAGTATATTGTTGGATTTTGTATTTTGGTCCAATCTGTTGATCTGTGTCTTTTCTTTGGAGCATTTAGTCCATTCATGTGCAGTATTAGCATAGTTATGTGGTTGTGGTTCATAGTCTTTGTGTTTTATTGGTAAATTCTATGCTGTCTTGGTTGTCTATTGATAGTGTGTACTTTTATTGAATTTCCTCTTTTTTGTGGGTTTTGAGGATTGTTTAATTGTTCTTCTGTCTGAAGTTTATCTTTGAGAATCATTTTTTGTAATGGTGGTTTTCTGTTCATGAATGCTGCCAGTTTGATCTTAATTGTGAAATGTTCTTATTTCCCTATCAAATTTCAAGCTGAGTTTTGTTGGGTATAGTATTCTGGGCTGCAGGTTATGGTCATTCAGAGATTGAAATATTTCCTACCAGGATCTTCTTGTTTCTAGACTCTGCGGTGAAAATTCAGAGGTGATCCTTATTGGTTTGCCTCAGAACGTGATTTGGCATTTCTCTTTTACAGCTTTGAATATTTTTTTCCTGATTTCCCTGTTACACATTTTGATTATGATGTGTCTTGGTGAACTTCTCATTTGATTAGGTCTTTTGGGTGTTCTGTTTGCCTCCTCGTTGTGTATTTCTGCCTCTATTCTGATATGGAAACATTTTTCTTTAATAATAATATTTTTTATACCATTTGCATTTGCCTTTTGATTTCTTCCTATATCCCAATTACTCTTAGATTTTTTTTTCATCTGATTTCATCCCAGACATTTTTGAAAATTCTGCATATGTTCTATGAGGCTTTTTCTTTTTTGTCTTTTGTGTGCTCAAGCTTACTTAGCCTTTCCTCATTGTTGGAAGTTCTTTCAATAGATAAGGTTCTGTTTTCTATTGAAGTTAGTCTATTATTAAATTCTTCCTTTGTTTCTCTGATGTGATTGACTGCAGGTTTTAGATCTGTTAACTTCGTTTTTCAGTATGTGTATTTTTTTGGTAACAGAATTTTTCATGTCTTGAGTTTTCTTGCTTGGTCTTGTCATTAAATCTTATTTTAGTTGATTGTTCCTTTTAGTAATCAGGTGATTGATCGTTTGTTGTAGGTTTTCATCCCCTCCTTATCCATGGGCTCCTTGGTTGGTGAGTTGTGGGTCTGATGTGAACCTTTTCTAGTTTATTTATTTATTTATTTATTTTGAGAGAGAGAGAGAGAAAGAATCAGTTTTATTTAGTTTTTCATCGGGCCTCTGACTCTTCATTGTGTACGTGGTGCTAAGATTTGAACTTGTGACCTTGTGCCTGCCAGGCAAGCTGTATAACCTCTGAGCCTCATCTTTTAAAAGCTTCTAGATATTTGTATTGAGATTCCCTGTGTGGAAGCAAGGCAAGTCTCCAGTTGCATCCTTCTTGCAGGTCATAGGATTGGGTCAAATATTACCTCTCTGATGGTCACAGTCTTCTGGAAAGCTGATTGTACTTGGAACCTTGTTTTGTTGCACCTTTTCGATTTAGGTTCCAAGTCTCTGATTTTAAACCTAGTGGGGTTGCTGGGCAGCCCACTGCATTGTTGGAGCTACATGGTTGGGGTGTGTTGCTAGAACGGATCATGTAAATGTGGGGGTTGGCCTAAACGGATCTGGCTACGCACCTGCTGGGATCTGGAATCCTTGGTGGCTGGGATGGGCCCAATATATCTGGACCTGTTGGTATGGATAATAGCTGGGTGGTGTCTGGTGCACCATGCTGGGGCATGGTTCGTGATGGGGTGGGATCCTGGCAGGGGTTTTTAGGGTGTTCTGTACACTTGTAGGAGCCAGGGTGGAGTCCTATGCATGCTCAGCCACAGGGCCAGGTCCAGATGCAGGGTCTTCACAGGTGTCCCATGTAAGCCTGTGATCGAAGTCCTCAACCTTTCCTTTTTTGTGTGCGCATTTAGTATAGTAAAACTCCTCCAACTCCTTGAATATAGTTATGAATGGAGTGGGAGATTTGACATTTTCCCTGTTTTAATCTCAGTGTCCTTTGCTAGTTGGCCTTTACTGGTTATAGCAGCTAATAGTTATGGTAGGTCCTTTGATATTCCCTGGGGAAGAGGGATTTCAGCTGTTTGTATAGCTAAAAATTTGAAGATTGGTGAATTTCAGTGTTTCTTTACTTTGGTTTTACTTTATTTTTTTTTCAGATTAATTATGAAAGTAAGGTAAATGTTTTATAGAAGGAACAAAGTTTATAAACAAAGCTACGTATCTCCATCACATTTTTGTTTAGTCCTCAATTTTTGAATAAATTTAACATAGTGTATTGAGTTTTGAATGGTTGGCCAGGATATTGAGATTTTGAGTTGTAATTTTGTGCTATTTTGATGTGGCATGACTTCATTTTTGAATTTTTTCTTTTATAAATACAAAACTTTTAAAAACTAAAACTTTTAAGCTGAGCTCGGTGGTGTTTTGTATCTCTAATTGTCCTTCATTTTAAAAAATAGAGCATAGATTCAGTTATTTTTTTGTCCTTGTTATAAATTCTTTCCCACTTAATATATAATGAAATTTCCATTATTGCTTACCTTTTCTATATAAATGGAATGCAAATGATTATATTTTAGCTCCTCCCCCTCGTTAATTAGATTGTTAGAAGTAAAATCTCTGAATCAAAGAATGAATGTTCTTGTCTTTTAAATACTTACTGATCAAAGATCACATCTTGTTCCCAACAGTTCTCTTTTTAGTGTCAGGTATACTTTCATGTTTTGGACAAATGATCTGTGATTTTAAAGTTTCATGGTTTGTTTTGTTTTTGGAATCAGGGATTCATCATGGGGTGCTTTTCCACTGAGGTACATCCTCAGCCCTTTTTATTTTGAGAAGGTGGCTCTCCCTAACTTGCTTATTGCCTTATTGCCTTGCTTAGTTGCTACGGCTGGCTTTGAACTTGCAGTCCTCCTCCTGCCTCAGCCTCCTGAGCCAATGGAATTACGGCCACGCATCATCATGTCTGGCTTAAACTTTAGGTTTTTTTTTTTAGAAAGAGGGATAGTGAGAGAGAGAGAGAAACAACTTTATTTAGTTTTTCATGTGGCCTTTGTTGCTACAACACTTAGTTGTGTACGTGGTGCTCGGGTTGGAACTTGGGTCCTCGAGCATGCTAGGCAAGCACCGTAACCACTGAGCCACTGCTCCAGCCCTTAGGTCTTTTTAAAAAGAGTGTAGATCATCTGATATTTCAGTAAGATTGTATTTCTTATAAGAGGGTAAGTGAAGTATTTGTAGCTTTTAATTTATTCTAATTCTCTGTATCATTAAGTTAGTACAATACGCATTTAAGATGATTGAAATAATGCAAAATCCATCAGTTTAAGCTCTTTGACGTGGAATTTGCATAGAGAGAGGTGACAATAATAGGGGATTGGAAAACCATGAAGTGGACTGTATACTTTCCCCTTATATATATGTAATTCCGTTAACATTGATAGCAGATTTTCACTCAGTATTCTACTGTCTATAATTCTTTACATCACAGTGCAGTCTATGAGTTTAGTATATTTAATGTTGTAAAATTCTGTTTTTAAACTGTAGAACATATCCTGCATTAGAAACCTTAACAGAACCTCACCAGCTCACAGCTACTCTAAGTTGCGTAATCGGAGTAGCCCGAAGTTTGGTATCAGGGGGCAGATGGTTTCCTGAAGGTCCAACACACATGCTACCTCTGTTGATGAGAGCATTGCCTGGGGTGGATCCGAATGACTTTAGTAAATGCATGGTGAGCATATTAATTATTTTAATGCTGTATTTATATTTTGTAAATAGACATTATTTAAATTTCTTTTAGATAACTCTTTATAATCATTCATTGTAAAACATTCATTGTAAAATCTGTTGATAATAGTATAGCATTATATGTGTAGATGGTGCCTAAGCTGAGATTTATGGGTACCTTTGTATGTAATTTGCCATAGCCTGTGTATATTTAATGATCATGAGAGTTTTTTTTGTTTTGTTTTTTTTGGGTGGTTGTTGTTGGTTTGTTTTTGTGGTGCTGGGGAGGCAGTTTATCACTGACCTACATCCCCAGTCCTGATCATATGTTTTGAATCTCATTATGTATATACTTTTTGTGTGTGTGATTATTCCTTTTTTTTTTTTGAATTTTTTATTTTTCCAATGAAACAATATAATTATATTCTGAAAATTAGATTTACCCCCTAGAGCCCCTCCTAATTACCCACCCACCCTTGTCCCTCCCCCCAATTTTTTTTTTCCTTAAAGAGAGAAAGACAGTATGAGAAAGAGACAACCAATTTTATTTAGTTTTTCATGTGGACTTTGTTGCTCTGAGAGTCGTGTATGTGGTGCTGCTGTTTGAACCCACGTACTTGTGGATGCCAGGCAGGCACTTCAATTGCCAAGCCACCACTCCAGCCCCGTTACCATTTTTCTTAAGGAGATATTTCTTAAACCACAGCATGCATGCCGTCATTTACCTTTCCCTTCACCTGTATCAGCAACAAGGGAATGTGATGAAAAATTACAGTATACAAAATACCAACTTCTGCTTATACACATTTCTCCTAACATCACTTTGCTTATTTTTTTTTTTTTAAAGAGAGAGGGACAGTGAGAGAGACAGAGAAAGAGAGAAACAACTTTATTTAGTTTTTCACATGGCCTCTGTTGCTCCAACACTTAGTTGTGTACGTATTGTTGGGGTTTGAACCCGGGTCCTCGTGCTTGCCAGGCAAACAGCGAAACTGCTGAGCCACTTCCCTAGCCCCCTACTTTGTTTATTTCTAACCCTTTCCAGTTCTCTAGGTTCTGTATTAGAATTTTTAAATTTATTTATTTATTTAAAGAGAGAGGGACAGTGAGAGAAAGAAAAAGAATGAATTTTAATGAGGTTTTTCATGTGACTTTCGTTGTTCTGACACTTCACTCTGTTTGTGGCACTGGAATTCTAATGGTGTCCTCTTGCATGTCAGGCAAGTGCTGTGTCCTCCAAGACATAACTCCAGCCCCTAGTATTTTATTTTTACCCTTAGTTAAATATTACATTTTCAGGTGGTAGGCCTAGCAGCTTCTCAGTGACCACAGATTTGAGAACTTAGTGCTTAAATCTAATAAATAACTTTAGAGAATATAAATTCAGTGTAACTTCATTACTGAAGTAACAACCAGGTACTTTTTTAGAAACTTAAAATGTGAAATTCTAAGGGAAAAATATCCATAAAGATTCTTTTTTTTTTTTTAGAGAGAGAAATAATTTTTATTTTTAGTTTTTCATGTAGCTTTCGTTGCTCGGAGACTTTGTTGTGTACATGGTGCTGGGGTTTGAACTTGCGTTCTTGTGCATGTGAGGCAAGCGCCGTAACTGCTGAGCCACCACTCCAGCCCCCAGAAGGATTCTTGTAGTATTTCCCTCAAGATAAGTTTTTGGGTTCATCAGTTTTTGGTAAATTTGAATTGAATTAAAATTTTATAAGTAATGGTTAAAATCCTTTGCATCTTCCCAGATCACATTCCAGTTTATAGCAACATTTTCTACTCTGGTGCCTTTAGTAGATTGTTCATCTGTTTTACAAGAAAGAGAAGACCTCACAGAGGTAAGAATGCTTTCTGGATAAAGATGGTGTAGGTCTAACTTTAATATATGTGCATTCTTAATGTATATTTGATGGTTTTAAAACAATCCTGGATATACTTTACAAAGTTTAAGTAATGTTTTGTGACTGGAATGATGTGAATACAATGCTAGACCTTTTCTTGGTAAGATAGTTTGCATAGCATCTAGCACAGAAGTAGGTCAGAAATTTGTTCATCATCTTACGTTAGGAATAAAGTTTCCCGGGTCATTGGCATTTAATAAAAAGAGATTTTCTTTATTACTATGGTTCTTTCACAACAACTGTTTTCTTTTTTTGTAAGCATGTTGTTATTTGACTTGAATCATTTGGATATCAAATAGTGAGATGCCTTCCTGTATGTATGTATATCAACAATTTTTTTTTTGAGAGAGAAGGGTCAGTGAGAGAGAGAATATCAATTTTATTTAGGTGTTTTTTTTTCTTTCTTTTTTTTTTTTTTTAAAGAGGGACAGTGAGAGCGACAGAGAGAGAAACAACTGTACTTAGTTTTCCATATGGCCTTAGTTGCTCCAACACTTAGTTGTGTACGTGGTGCTGGGGTTTGAACCCGGGTCCTCATGCTTGCCAGGCAAGCACCGAAACCGCTGAGCCATCACTCCAGCCCCTTACTTAGTTTTTCATGTGACTTTTATTGCTCCAACGCTTCGTTGTGTACGTTGTGCACGTTGTGCTGGGATTCAAACCCGAATCCTTGCGCTTGCCAAGCAAGCACCATAACTGCTGAGCTCTAGCCCCACATACCAGCAATTTGAAAACTAATTGGTAACAAAGTTGACTGCTTGAGCTATTTCTGACCCTTGTTAAATACATTAATTACTTTTTGTTTGGTTCCTAGAAAGTAGTAGATCTGGTTGTTTTAAATTGATGGGGGATTATGGTGTTCTTTCTCACTGTATCCAGCTGATTAATATAGTGTTGTTTATTATTTTTTAGGCGATAATTTAATTTCATTATTTTAGAGAAGAAAAGCAAAACTGTTTGTAATCTTTCTTCACATTTGGTCGTTACAGGTGGAACGTGAACTTTGTTCAGCCACAGCCGAATTTGAAGATTTTGTCTTACAGTTTATGGACAGGTGAGTCAGTAGCCCAGACTTGTCCTTCCTTTGACATTCAAAAAATGGCTGTCCTACCCTGGAGACCTTAATTTCTCTCTGCATTGTACTTGTGAAGTTAAAATAAAACAATTGATTTGTAAGTCATATATAGAAAATTAGCTTTCACTTGAAAAGTCATGACGATAGTCTTCCCTAATTTTCATCGAATGCTAAGCCAGTTTTTAGTTGCTAAAATTATATTTTGTTTGGATTATTTAGATGCTTTGGACTTATAGAAAGTAGTACATTGGAGCAAACTAGAGAAGAGACAGAAACTGAGAAAATGACTCACTTGGAGAGTTTGGTTGAATTAGGTCTATCTTCTACGTTTAGTACAATCCTCACACAATGTTCCAAAGAAATATTTATGGTAAGAAAAAAATCTAACCTCTGTTATTTTAGTTTTATTTGATGTTTTAAAATTGAGTGTCAGTTACTTTAAGTGTATATAACATCCTGGGTGTCCTTTTCTATACTAATGTTTTAAAAGCATGTACAGTTGGTCTTTATTATTTGCAAATTTCATATTTGCAAATCTGTCCACTTGCTTAACTTTTTATTTGTTATCTTCAAATCAATACTCTTGTGGAAGATTTATATAGAGCGGCAAAAAGTTTTTGTTCACTAATGCACAGAGTCCTGGCCTAAGGTTGAACAAGACCACATTTTGTGGTGTTGTTTTAGCTCCCTTTAAGTGTATTTAGTGCCATTGGTGATTTTGCTAATTAAAAATTTTACAGATGGCCAGGCATAGTGGCTTAAATCTGTAATCTCAGCACCTTAGTGTATCAAAATGAAATGTGAAAGGGGCTAGGGATGTAGCTCAGTGGTAATAATAATGTCTGTGGGTTTAAAGGAGGAAGAAAAAAAAAGTCGAAAATGTAGCCCAAGAATTTAATGCCAGGGGCTGGAGCGGTGGCTCTGTGGTTACAGTGCTTGCCTGGCATACGCGAGTACACGGGTTCAAACCCCAGCATCCACGTACACAACTCAGTGTCAGAGCAACAAAAGCCACGTGAAAAACTCAATAAAAATTGATTCTCTCTCTCTCACTGTCCTTCTCTCTTAAAAAAAAAAAAAAAAAAAAAAGAATTTAATGCCTAAATGAGGTCTAGTGATTCTAAGCCTGAGAGTTGTGCTGAGCCTAATGAAAAACAAATTTATGTTAGATAAGTTTCAGCAGGCATGAATTACATAGCTGTTGACTGGGAGTTCAATGTAATGAATCAAAGTAAGTATTAAATATTTGTCTGTAAACAGATATACTCCTAAAACAGATTTATGTACTTACCACTTGACAAAAATGTTGTGACCAGAGGCTCACAACAACCTAATGCTATATTTCCCTTAGAAGCAATGGCTAAATATTTGCTATTTAAGTGTTCCCAATGTCTTTATAGAACATAACTAGCATGAATAACAAGAAATGAATATATTGTTAAAATTTTATTTATTTATTTATTTTTTAAAGAAAGAGGACAGTGAGAGAAGCAGTTTTTATTTAGTTTTTTTTTATGTGACTTTCATTCCTCAGACACTTCTTTGTGATGCTGGGGTTTGAACTTGGCTTACACACACATGCCAGTCAAGCACTGTAACTGCTGAGTCACTGCTCTGGCCCCTAAAATTTGTCATTACATGTAATTACTCAAGAGAAGATTTGGGAATTGTTTATGCCATCACATGATAGAAATAAAGTCCTTGGTGTAACAATCTGGCTAACTGTGATGAGTTAGAAATAGTGGACCTCATAAAGCATTTGATATTTTATACTGGTTGGTACCTGTGTGTACAGTGTAGCCTTTAAGACTGCTCTTTATTTGCACTTCTGTTACTTTTCCCTTTATCTGAGATTATCACTGTTTAACATAGTCATCTTGGCTCAGAGCTAAGCTGCTGTACAGCTGAATGATAGTTACTAAGATTATATCAGTATAAAGAAATGAACATAAATCATCTCTTGTTTAACAGAAAAAAAGTTGTTTATAGTTTTTAGCATTGTTAATCCAACTTTGGATGTCATTTAGCTGGCAAGTAAAAATTCTGTGGCATGATAGTACAATTAAATGCACTGCTTCAAGTCTTTTAGAACAGGAATAAATTTTTATAGTTTGTAGTTGTCAGAACAGTAAATTGTATTACATATTCCAGAAATTTCTCTTTGTTGGATTAACAGTCAGGTTATCAGCTGTACTTCCGTGCATAGGGTTTTTGTAACAAGTAAAACCTTATTCCTCAAACTTTTTTTTTTTTTTTTAAGAGAGAGGGACAGTGAGAGAGACAGAGAAAGAGAGAAACAACTTTAGTTTTTCACATGGCCTTCCTTAGTTGCTCCAACACTTAGTTGTGTGCGTGGTGCTGTGGTTTGAACCTGGGTCCTCGTGCTTGCCAGGCAAGCTCCTGAAACCGCTGAGCCACCGCCCCAGCCCCATCAAACGTTTTTTTCAAGTTCGAATTATGTGCAAAGATTGTTCTTGGGCCTGAATGTAACATTACTAAGTAAATCCTTGTAAAATCTGATGGTTAAACATTGTCTACTTGATTATTTTTATCATTTTCTTTTATATTCCATGAAATGTGTAGTTTTTAAAAAAACGATCATTAGGCATTTTTATTTCTTCTATATCTTAACAGGTGGCCCTTCAGAAGGTTTTTAATTTTTCTATTTCACATATATTTGAAACAAGAGTAGCAGGCCGCATGGTGGCAGACATGTGCCGCGCTGCTGTAAAGGTGAGTTTAGTTTGTTAAACTGACGAATTAATGATTCAACAACCAACAAGTTTGTGTGGTTAATTATTTCAGTAGTGCCTGTTGTATTTAAAACACATAGTTGTGTCAGTAGCTGCTTTCAGCCGATCTTTCCCACTAAAAACAATGCTGGTGTATATTTGTGACTGTTATATTTGCCTTTCAAAAAAGTTTATTTTTGCAAATATATTTTCAGTGCTGCCCAGAAGAAGCTTTGAAGCTATTTGTTCCCCACTGCTGTAGTGTTATAACTCAACTTACAATGAGTAAGTCATAAATAAGGTCGTTATTTTGTCTTTCAAGTTCATATAATTTTTAAAAAATTTTTTTAAGGACTCTGTTTATGAAGACAGGTTCTCTGAACTCTACAGTCTTTTATTTTTGTAGTTTTGGGAGGGCTTGCCACCCCAAATATGACTTGTTCTGGTTGGCAGGTAGTTTAGAAATTATACTTTTTAAAATTAATATTTTCATATAATAGCTATTGGAATTTGTTTTTTAAAATATCAATTATTCTGTGAGATGGAGGCAGAATTCTTGTTTGCTATGTTTATTTTCTTGAAAATTTAGTTTTCCCTTCCTTTTGGAGTGTGTTCACCCTCCTGATAAGAAATAAAAGTTTCCCTTAAAGAGTTTTTTTCTTAACTGTTGGAAATGCTAAGTAAGCAGAAATATTTTTTATTTATTTATTTGGTATTAGGGATTGAACCCAGGGGTACTTTATTAGTAAGCTACATCCCTGTCTCCTCTTTTTTAAACCTTCCAAATTTTGAGAGAGGGTTTCACTAAGTTGTTAAGGCAGACCTTGAACTTGACATCCTCCTTTCTCAGCCTGTTGAGTCTCTGGGATTGTAGGCATGAGCCACTGTGCTAGGCTAATAGAGATGGTTTTAAATTATTTATTTAATTGTGTGCATGTTTTTTCTCCTCTGATACTATTTTGCTGTTTTTAGATGATGATGTCTTGAATGAAGAAGAGCTAGACAAGGAGCTACTGTGGAATCTTCAACTTTTGTCAGAGGTATTGTAAATTTTTGGAAGAATATATTAACATGGTTTTAGGATTTAGCCCTTTTTGTGACAAGTTGATTTTAAAACATGAAAATTGAGAAGTTTCATGTTACAGGTTGAAAAAGTCAGTTGTGTCATACTCTCATCAAAGGAGTGTGGATTTTTTTTTTATTTCTACTGCATGTTAATTTGAGTTTTTACTCATTAATTCTTACGTGAATAACCCATTAATTGAACAGTTTTTCAGAGTCAGGAATCCTAATTTAAAATTTGGCCATCAATTAAATTTCACTTTCCATTATGAGATATTTCAGTAGTTTTGTCTTTTCAAATGATAGATACCCCATCTTATCTTTTCCATTTCCTTTCCCTTTCCTGCACTTCCCTTCCACCCTTCCCCTTATTTTTTTCCTTAATTACTCTCCCTCCCTGCTTTGTGGTCCTGGTGCTCAGAGCCTGGCCTTGTACATGCCAGGCCACTGAGTTGCATCGCCTAGCCTGAGATAGACCCTTTTGAAAGGGGTATTATTTTGACACATGAAAGCCTAAGCTCAGAAAGTGTGTTTTGATATCAAAATAGAATTAGAAGACAGTTAAAATGACAATTCTAAAATGAAGTCATTAAAGGAACTTTATTTTAAGGCTCCTTTCATGGCCAAGCACTGAATTTGTCATTAATTATTAGTTGTTGATCTTTTAAGCAAAATATCTTAAATTCTTTTTGCTTTTCCTATTTTTAGATTACTCGAGTGGATGGGAAGAAGTTGCTTCTTTATAGGGAGCAGCTTGTAAAGATTCTCCAAAGAACCCTACATTTAACCTGTAAGCAGGGTTACACTCTGTCTTGTAACCTTTTGCATCATCTTCTTCGTTCTACTACACTTATCTACCCTACAGAATACTGCAGTGTGCCAGGTGGCTTTGACAAACCTCCTTCTGAATACTTTCCTATCAAGGCAAGCATTTTCAATAATTTAGGATTCAAGAATAAATTGGCTTCTTTTTCTGAACAAATCAAAATGTGTTTCTTTTCTTGTGTATAAAAATGTCAATTCTTTAAATTATTAAAAGTATTATAGTGTTTTAAACTTGTGCTGTCTCAAGTTTGGATGAGTTTTCTGTTTATGCATGAAATGACTTGGTTTGCCATAGCTGATTTGTACAACTCAATGTAATTTTGTTGTTCTGTTATCCAGCCTCACATAAATTTGTTGTCATTCTTTGGGTAGACTCATATTATGCTAAGTGGCTCTGCAGAGAGACTTTTTTCTCTTAAATGGCACTGGGTATTAAACCCAGAGCATTGTGCATATTAGGCAAGTCCTCTACCACTGAGCTTATAGCACTTCTAAATGTTTAATTTATTTATTAAACATTAGAAACAGTGTGAGACCACTAGACTTTCATAGTTTGCATCTTTGAAAGTTTCTCAAGTTACATGAAGAAAATTAATACATGTCAAACACTAGGGGATTGAACTTGGGGCCTTGAGCATGGTAGCCAAGCACAATGCTACTGAGCTATACTCCCAAGTTTTACCCGTACTGTTTTTGTTTTTTTAAAGGGACAGAAGGACAGTGACAGAGACAGAAAGAGAATCAATATTTTATTTAGTTTTCCATTTGGCTTTTCTTGCTCCAACACTTCCTTGCATATGTGGTGCTGGGGTTTGAACCTGCATACTTGCACATGCCAGTCAAGCTCAGTACACACTGAGCCACTGCTCCAGGGGCATCCCCCCTACCCCACTGTTTTTATACAGGGGGGCCGTGGATAGTAGGGATTGAATTTCAGTGCGCTCTACCACTGAGATACCTTCCCAGTCCTCTTATTTTTTATTTTGAGACAGGGCTGGTCTCAGACTTGCTGTCTTCCTGCCTCAGCTTGCCCAGTAACTGGGATCATAGGCATGTGACATCATGCCCAGCTCCCAACTTCCCACCCCACTGTTTTGGGACTAGATGTCACTGTGTTAACAAAGCTGGCCTCAAATTCGTGAGTTTCCTGTGTTAGCCTCCTGAATCGCTAGGATTACAGGTGTGTGCTACCAAACCCAGTCCCAGGATTCTTTTTTTGCACGACTAGTAATGAAGGGATAGTATGTTTTCATGCCACTCTTTTGCATGTTAGTTGCTTAGGTTCAGATTTTTTTTCCATTACATTTAGGCCTTTTAAATTGTGTGTAGATGTGGATTGTTTTTTGTTTGTTTTTCTTCAGCTTCTAAACTGAATTAACAAATGCTTCTCTTTTCTAGGATTGGGGTAAGCCTGGGGACTTGTGGAATCTAGGAATCCAGTGGCATGTTCCTTCTTCAGAAGAAGTTTCTTTTGCCTTTTATCTATTGGACTCCTTTCTTCAGCCCGAGCTCATGAAACTTCAGCGTTGTGGGGATGGAGAACTCGAGATGTCTAGGTTAACTTTATTTTGTTTTATTTATTTATTTTTTTAAAGAGAGAGAGGAACAGTGAAAAAGAGAATCAGTTTTATTTAGTTTTTCATGTGGCTTTCATTGCTCTGACACTTGTGCATATGGTGTTGGGGTTCATACTTGTGTCCTCATGCATGCTAGGCAAGCACTGTAACTGCTTGACTTTCTTTTATAATCTATTAGTAGTAGTATTTAGTTGCAGTCTTAAAGAATCTTTGTGATATTCTTTCTTCTCTGTAGCATATCTGATATATTCATTGTTTTAAAAATCTGCCATAAATGTATTTAGAAAACCATTTCACAAAATTTAGTGTACCATAAAGTTGAGAAACGTTTAAACATTGTTTTTCTAGTTTATAGTTTATTTTTTCCAGTTTATAGTAGAAACTGTTTTCTACTTTTCTTTTGAAAATGTGTAAGTATACTGCCTTTGAAAGAAAACTCCCTGTTCCTCACCTGAGTTTAGATTTTACTGGTGTGTGTTTGTTAGTAATTGACATTGTTGACATTAATGTTGCTTATAGAAATCTCTGAGATTTTTTTTTCTTGTGTAAGTATTTAATAATAAACAGTTTGAGACCATTATAGTTTTATAGTTTGAATCTTTGAAAGTTTCTAAAGTTATAGGAAGGAAATTAATACATGTCAAACACCAGAAATCTTTAATTTTTAGTAGGAGTGGACTTGGAGGAAGAAGTCCAAATGACTGTTTAACTGTATAGTATGTTAGTATGTTAAATTGCCTCTCTCTCTCTTTCTTTTTCTTTTTTTTTTTTTTTAAGATGGCAGGGCTGGAGTGGTGACTTTGTGGTTGGAGCACTTGCCTGGCATGCACAGAGACCTGGGTTTGAACCCCATTACTATATACACAACTAAGTGTCAGAGAAACAAAAGCCAGATGAAAATATAGATAAAATTGATTCTCTCTCCCACTCCCCCTCTATATTAAAAAAGAGAGAGAATCAATTTTATCTGTTTTTTAAAGAGAGAGGTTGTGAGAGAGAAAGAGTTTATTTATTCATCTGGTTTTTGTTTTCTCAACACTTAGTGTGTGGTGCCAGGGTTTGAACCTGGGTGCTCATGTGTGCCAGGCAAGCACTTTACTGCTAAGCCACCTCTCCAGTAAATTGCTTTTTGGAAGCAAGTATTAGCTAGTTCCATCTTTAATTGATGAAGTATATCCCAAAATGGTGGTACACACATGTTGTTCCAGCTACTCAGGAGGCTAAACCTGAAGGATTCCAAGTTAGAGACCAGGCTTGCCAACTTAGTCTCAACAGGCAACCCTGTCTCAAAACAAAATAAAAAACAAAAAAGAGCAAGAGAGAGAGAATGACTAACCTAGCTCAAAGATAGAGAATTTGCTTAACATGCACAGGGGCTTGGTTTCAGTCCCCAGTATCTAGGGGAAAGAAAATACAGATTAAACTGGAAGATCTGTATTGCTGTTTCCCCTCATTATTAGTGACACCAATCAGTGACAAAGAGGTGATTAAATTAAGAATTGCTGCACAAAAGGGTGGTTTCACGTATCATAAAATGCAAGCAGGTCCAGTATTAGCAATAAATATGTTTAATTATTCTGTAGTATTTGAAATAAATTTTTGGTGGTTCTAGGGATCAGACCCAGGACTTTGTGCTTTCTAGGCAGTGGTCTGCCACTGGTGTTCATCTACAGCCTTAATTATCCTATACTGTTAATTAAGTTGGCAAACTGAAGATGTAATTTTATATATCCCTATTTGATAAAGTTTGTGTGCTTCAAAACTCTAGAAGTCTTGTTTAATAATTTTGGAATCTTTTAAACTATATTTTTTCTTTCATCTAGAGATGATATTCTACAGAGTCTGACTATAGTGCACAACTGTTTAATTGGCTCAGGGAACCTCCTACCTCCATTGAAAGGAGATCCAGTTACTAATTTGTAAGTAAAATAGCTATTTATTTAGTATTGTTTCCATTTGGCATGCATTTTAAGTTTGAGTCACTTAATGAGTTACTTTTGGTGTATTATTGCTGTTGTCGCTGTATCACTTTATAACCTTTTTTGTTTGTATTTGTTAGGTCAGCAAAATCTAAATCATAATTTAGGCTTCTAATCTTCTTAAAGCCTTTATTTAGATTTTTATAATGGTAGCAAGATAGAATAACTGGATGTGAATCAGTTAAAAAATATCAGTGTGAGCCAGGTGTGATAGTGCCTGTCTGTAATCCCAGCAAGTTGGGAATCTGAGGCTGGAGGATTGCAAGTTTGAGGCCAGCCTGGGCAACTTGGTAAGACTCGGTTTCAAAATAGAAAATAAACAGGGTTGAAGATATAGCTCAGTGCAAAAGTATCCCTGAGTTCTATCCCCACTACTGCCAAAAAAAACAAAAAAAAGTCATTGTGGAAATAGATATTCAGTTCATCTGCTATTTTGCTGAGTTACAAGATAAATACTCTTAACATATTAAAAAAAGTGCTGTTTTCTTTTGCCTGCAGTCAGTGTTGCTGTAGGATTTTCGTAGCACAAAAAATGTAGATTGTTTATAATGAAAATTTCTTCAGGTATGCGTCGTTGTGGACACCTGTAATCCTTAAAATTTAAAAAAAGTGTGGGGGTGGGGAGCTGGGGATGTGGCTCAGTGGTAAAGCCACCCTGAGTTCAGTCCCTGGTATCAAAAAATAAACATTTTTTTTCATATTATGATTTTGAACTTGTTTTGATTTTAATTGCTTTTCAACATTATTTTGAGTGAATTTCTCAATTTTTCATGCTACCATTTAAACTGAAAAAGTTGAGTTAGAATGAAGTCAGAATATAATAACTTTAGCTTAAGTTTAAGTTTTAAGTAGACAGTTACTTAGTTTCAGTAATCTGAGATCTCTTTTCAATATCTCATTACTGAGCAAGGTACTTAAAACTCAAATTAAAATGACTGACGCATTCTTACTCTTCAGAAAACGCAAGCATTAAAAATATTGACTGATCTTATAACAAAAATCTTTTCTTTTTTTTTAAGAGAGAAAGAATTGGTTTTATTTAGTTTTTCATGTGGCTTTCGTTGCTCCAACACTTGTTGTGTACTTGATGCAGGGGTTCGAACCCACGTCCTTGCACATTCCAGGCGAACACCATAACCACTGACCCACTCACTGCTCCAGCCCATAATAAAAATCTTAAAAAGCTTGAAGGAATGGTTTAAAAATGTGGTTTGGTTGTCTTTCCCATATTCTTATAGGCATTGTTTAGAGTCATTATCTCTACTTTTGTCTTTCCAGTTTCTATAATTTCCACTTGTTTCACTCTGAAAACTTTATATGCACAGACATTGAATCTTTTAGATTATTTAGTAGCTTTAAGAAGAAGTTCATTTTTGGTTAAGGAACACTTCTAAGTTTGCCTTGGATTTTTGTCATTCTTAAATTTTTTTTTTTTTAGCAGTTTTGTAGTTGCATGTAAGAGAAATTTATACAAAAAGTTCATTTAAAAAAAAGATTGATTTTAAATATTTGAAAAATAAGAGGCCTACAGAAATTTCTTTGATTTCACCCCTCCCGCCCCCATCCCTGCTGATGTTGTGGTGTCAGAACTTAATCCTTTCATGGCATGTAGAAAGTTATTTAGCATTTAACAAATTTGGTATATCCACAAAATGAGTTCAGTATGAAATTATTGACAGTGAGAATCATGCTCTTTTGACCCAATAATTTATGTAACAGGAAAAGCTTGTGGCTTTGGTGTTAGAAATTTTTTGTATTGAGCCAGGCATGGTGGCACACACCTATAATCCCAGCAATTTGAGAGGCTGAAGCAGGGGATCATAAGTTCAAATCCAGCCTCAGCAACTTAGTGAGGCCTTATCTTGAAATAAAATATAAAAAGGGTTGGGATGTGGCTCAGTGGTTAAGTGCCCCTGGGTTCAATCCCCAGTACCAAAAAAATTTTCTTAGTACTGAATTAGGATGAGTTGCCAAAGGGTCAGCTAAGGAGGCTTGCAGGTTTCCCTTGTGGTTATATTGCTGTGAACACTAATAGTCAATAGAAGAATAAAAAGTCTTTATCCTTTTAAGTAAGTATTGTTTATGCCACACGTTCCTATATTTGGTTATTATAAAGCCACTTAGATTTTTATATAGTGAAATGCATTTTTAATGAGGAAAAAGTACATTATGAAAAATTTAAATGCCATACAACAAATAGTTTATATTACTATTCATTATAAGTTATGAGATTGTTACTATCCCTTACAGGGAATTCCCAGAAAAGTTGAAAAGGAAAGATAAGTTTAGATAGAAAAGTTTCGTGTCTTAAATTTTCTGTAGTATAATGAAATCATTTAAAATATATTCAGTGATATAAATGATATTTATATGTTTAAATGCATAAGGATAAAAACATAAAATACTTACTCAGCTTCAATTTTTTAAAATCATTGACCAATGTATATTGTTAAGGTTCTTCATAGTTACTTACATCTATACGCAGGATAATTACGTAAAGTAGAATTTAAAATAATTGATCATCTCTTTGCATTTGAATTGCTAAAAGAGGGAGTTTATACGGTCTTCCTTTGACTTTTACGTAGACATTACCAGAATCCTTTCTATAATTTGTATCACCTTCATCTGAAAATTTATTTTGATAAAGTGTGACTTTGAATATTTTATTTTCTAAAAATAACATTTTGGCATCCCCCTCCCCAATGGGTTAATTTTCACCAGTCTCATTAGATAGCCAGTAAAATTTCTAAAATGCTAATTCTAGTATAGCTCAATACTTGTTAAAATTAAAAAAGACTAATAATTTAAGTGATGACTGCACTGTTCATTAATAGGAAATCACTCTGCTTTGTGGGAAGAAAGAACATGTGTAGCATAATTCTTAGATTCTCAGCAGGTCAATGCAAAACTTGTAGAAGAGAAGAAACTTGACTGAGGACATTTCTTACTCTATAGGAGATAAAGTAAAAGTGTGCTAGGTAGGACAATAAAGTATGCCTTTATTTGTGATGAATGCTTTAGTGTATTGCCTTAGATGCCTAAGGAAATACCTCTTGTTAATGACAATTTGGTTGTGGAATTATGAAGACATTATTCCTTTTCTGAAAAATCAGATCAGTTTTGGGAAGTATGTAGCAACTGAAGTTTTATTTATTTTTAAATTTAAACAATTTTCATTTAAGTCTTAATTATGAAAAATATTCTAGCTTCTGTAAGCTAGATTTATTAATATTGTTTACCTTCTACATGTATTAGCAGTGCAGTAGTTGTCTTCTGGGAAATTACAGTGATGAAAAAGCTTAGTTAATTTTTGAGTTTTCCTATAAGGAAATCTAATTTAGTTCCTAATGTAGAGTATGTGGGGTCTTAATCTCACTGTTAGAGAAATTACTGCTAAACATGAAAACCTATTTTATGTGTTGTATGACTGCAGACTGACAAAAAATAAAAAGTGAAATCCTAAGTATAAAAGTGAATGATTTACCTAATGGTGCCCTCTTCATTGTAGTATTGAGTGTTTTAGCAATGTAGAGTTACTGAATACTTGTTCTTACTGTAAACTTTAGTGTCAAAATATGGGTAAAGTTTTTTAGTTCAGTACTACTTAATTTAAATTTTTCACAGTTTTGTCAGGTACTGCAGGTTGCTGAAGTAATCTTAAAAAATGGAATTTCGATTTTGTTTTTGGAACCTTTAGTTAATATTTTAGGAGAAATATTAGTGGTATAGTTTATAATTGTGTCTCTACTTTTGTAGTTGTGGAAGTTGGATCATCTTTCCAGGGTCACATGGGAGTTTTGAACACTTGTCTTTAATTCTGAAATTGTCAGTTTCTCCTTTTCCAGTCCACTTTATATAGCTCTTTAGGTCTAACAAGCTATCACAGGATACAGAAAACTAACATGTAAAAAACAGGGTTACTCAAGGTAGAGGAGTTACCATTTTTCATCTCAAAATACTTTGTGCCCCCTTTTCTCTCATAGATCTATTAAATCATTCTAGTTAAATCATTCTTAGGATCTCAGCTTTCACTAACTTTTCACTAAAAAAGGAATTAAAAAAAAACATTCTTAAGGTCTAAGAGTGAGACCAATTCATTGATATGTGAAAGGATGTGTTGCTTATGCAATGAGGGGCAGGGCTAGCTAACCTCTCTTGGCACCTCCAGGAAACTACCCAGCTCTGCTGGGGAAGCTGCACACAGAAAAGGAAACAGTTACTACTCCACGGTGAGTAACCCTGTTTTCTCCTTATTTCACCTTCTAACTGTTTTCATTGAATTTTAAAAGCTTTGTGTATTAGGCATTGGAATAGTTTCTATTCTCAAAATAATCTTAAATCTACTATTATATGAAGTTTCTCTTTCCTTAACAACTCTTTATTCACATGATGTAGAGTAAGAGCCAATTGTGTTCATGGCTGTTGTTGATGCCCAGGATTGAACTGAATGACAGAACAGAGAAATAGGCCAACTGACACTTGTGAAATACTTGTACCTTAAAAAGGTGGAAACCCCTATTAGTGGATTGGTTTTATGTCTTATATACATTTGTTTTTATTTGGGAGGGGAGGGATGGTTGGGAAGGGGAAGATGTTCTTTGACTGAGACACAGGAGAATTTTATATTACTGTTTATAGCTGTTCCATGACACGTCATGTAGTCTTCATTTGCATATTTGATTTATGTTGTGTAATCTTTGTTTTTATGTTGTTAGTTGTTTCTTCCCTTTTTTCCATGCGCTTTCTCACCAGTGATTATTTTCATAATTCTACTCTTAACCAACTAAGGAAAATTGCCATCTAGTGATACTAACAACATAGTGGAAAATTAATGTCATTTTAGTGATATAAGCATTTTAACATTTTTGTTATAAATTAGGTAGCCTGCTACTGTCCAGGAGCTGTGAAACTCCTTTAATGTTATTATTGTGCAGATGGTATTTACAATATATTATATTGGAATTACTTTTCAGAATTGTAATAGTTGAAGAGGTCAAATGATAATAGTTTGTAAAATGAACCGATGAATGAGGAGAATGAAATTCACAGGAGGGAGGAAGGGGTATGATGGTACTCAACTTAAATTACAGATATTACTACTGTAGCTTTTAATCAGAACATACATGTACTTGACAGCATCTTATGTCTGTTCAGCTAAGATTATGTACATACATTATAACGGCAGCTTTATTATTTATTTATTTTTTTTGTGCTGGGGATCAAACCCAGGGCCATAATCAAGCATGATGGGCAAGTGCTGTACCACAGACTACATCTCCAAACCTAGAACAGTTTTAAATATCAGTGAATACAGTGTAGGAACATGGACACTTTTAAGGTGGACACTAAGAGATATATTCGTACAGCCTTTCTTGGGTAATGGATAAAGATTTAGCCTACAAAATCATTCACCTAGCGATCAAAAGAAATATTTAGTGTAAATATCCATTTATACTTACTAACTTTTACTGTAAAGTATGTCGATGCAGTTGGGATTTAGTGGTGGTATATAAGGAGATAAAACTGAATCTTTGATAAATTGGCATGAGAGGATCTTGTGGTTGATGACAGAATTATTGAACTATGTCTTGACCACATTGTCTGTCTATTTATAAAATTCAGATTTTTAAAGTAGAGGAATAAGATAAACCATTTTAAAGTCTTGTTCAAAGTGTTATCTTTTTAAAGTAGCATAAATGATGATAATCCTTGAAATTTTCTGATAGGAAAACAATTCAAAGTGATACGTGAATTTAAAAATATTAGCATTTGGCCTCATAGATGAAACTTGCTTTTAAATTTGACGGCAGTAGATGGGTGTACTAGAGCCAGAAATGCATACTACAGAACATTTCAGATTATCAAGTGATAATCTTTTGATACAGTAAAAATTGTGGAGAATAATTTACTGTAGAGATTGCTTTTTATTCTTATTTGTGAGAGTGATGCAACTAACTAAAATTCATGCTTGGTTCAGTGTTATATGGTATTATATGTGTGAGATATACTTGTATTTCTGCTTCAAAAAATCACGTGGGGGGTTGGGGATTATAGCTCAGCGGCAGAGCGCTTGGCTAGCTCGAGCACGGCCCTGAGTTTGGTCCTCAGCCCTGAGGGGAAAATCACTTAGGTTTGTAGCAGCAGTAAAGAGGCATCTATTCTCATGTGGCAGACAGTTCATGTTCTGGCAGGAAAAAGGGGTAGTTACCTTCTTGCGCTTTATCCTTGTTACTCTGTGTATAGACCTTTTCTCTGAGATGGTGAAATCTTAATTTCAGTAGACTTTGTAAAGTCATTGTAAAGGAATCTGATTTTAGTTTTTACCAAATAGATCTTAGATTTTTTTTATTACACACAAATTTATAAAAGATGCTTATGTTTGCAAGCTTTTGCCAAAGGTTGAAGCTTTTTAGAATAAAAATCATGTTTTAAGGAATTTAAACTTGAAAGTCTCTGAAAAGCAAGATAGCATTTTTTTACAATAAAGTATTAGTGAACTTCATACGGAATTAGTGAAAAAGAATCCTTACTTTGGTTTGATTTTGAAATTTGAGAAAATTTTGCTGTCCTTTGAACCAGATTATGGTGAAGAACATAGTTAAATAGTTATCATTTTAGTAATCATAGCATTATTAAATATTATTACTTAAATACTAGAATTCAAAATTGTCAAATATTAAGATAACTCCTTTAGTTTAAATATTTTGGGGTCATGTTCAGTGTTTTGATTTTTTTTAACTTTTTTTTTTTTTTAAAAGAGAGGGACATCGAGAGAATCAATTTTTATTTAGTTTTTCATGTGGCTTTCAGTGCTGCAAGACTTGTTTGTGTATGTGGTGCTGGGGTTTGAACTCATATACTTGTGCTTGCCAGGCAAGTGCTGTAACTGCTGAGCCACTGCTCCAGCCCTGTGTTTTGATTTTTTGAAGGTAGTATTTTCATTATAGTATTTTTCATTAGTGGTGAGTAATAATATTATAGTTTCTATTTATTGATTAGTCCTGTTTTAGATTTTCTTTCCTCATGTTTCCTTGGCATTTGTCCCCATGCTCCTCCTTTTAGAAAGCATCGTCTCAGTTTAAAACCAGCTGTTAAATTGAATCCCATTTTGAAATAAAATGTTGAAAAGTGACTTTTCAATGATGAAAATATATATTTCATATACATAGATTCTTTTTCTGCAAAATCTGTTCACATACATAAAAAAGGTGACTTCTAACCTTTTAATGTTAACTAGCTGGGTTTTGTTTTGGTAACATACTTCTTTGTGGGAGATCTTTACGAAATGTAGTATTTTTACATGTTTGCCTCTATAAAAGGAGAAGCATTTTATTATAGATCTTAGGACAGATCCATTTTGCTATTTTTAAAAGGGTGGGTGATGATTATCCAAAGAAGCTTTTTTGCTATGTATGCTTCAAAAAAACTTGAGATTTAATCATTATTATATAATTAATGAAGCTGAATTTTCTTTGTATGGAAATATAAATGTTTATCTTCAGATTTAAACTTTTAAATTTGAATATTAGATTATTGATATTACATTACTTGGGGAGGTGAATTTTTCCCCTCTAAAGACACTAAGTTAACATTTTCTTTAAGGTAAATAATATGGTTTTTACTGAAGCAGATAGTTCCAGTCTTCTGAATTGTAAAGAATCGAAGTATTGAAAATTGGAAGTTTTTGTGTTAAAGGAGCATTATCTTTGTTTTAATTTAAATATTTTATGAATGAGACTTTTCCCATTTTATCTGTTATTTTGGTAGTATTAATAAATACAAGCATTCTTGTTTCTATACAGGGTACCAAGTATGGTGTCCTTGGAGGAGACGAAGTTATATACTGGACTTGAATATGGTATGTGAGTCGTAATCTGAGTAAATATGTAAGAACTATTTTTGTCTGTTTGTAGTTATGATTGTCCTAGACATTCTCTGATACATAAAATGAAGTAGTTACAGAATAATCATTTTTGAATGAAAATGGAAAGTTACATAAACAACCAGTAAAGGATAGAAATTAGGTCAGTAAATGTAAATACTTTCTGTATGAACAGGCAGGCTTTCCTACATTGACGGGTTCATGTATGTTGAAATTCTTTTGAGACTGATACACTTGTTGTGAATGAATATTACAACCCTTATTTTCTAATAATCTTTATATCTTTCTATCAAAGTGTGTTGCATTTTATTTTATTTTTGCGTGTGTATGTCGTGCTGGGCAATGAATCCCAAACCTTGTACGTGTTAACGAAGTGCTCTACCACTAAGCAGCACCTCTGTATGTTCAATTTTGTTTTACTATTTATGTGAAACAGGGCTGGGATGTAGCTCAGTGGTAGAGTGGGTGCTCTAGGGTGCAGGGCTCTAGGTTCAAGCCCCAGCACCTCCTTTGGGAGGTTAATTTTCCTCCTGAAATAAGCAAACAACAAAACAAAGCAAAATCTGGTGTTAAACGTTTTATATTGTGTTAATGTTCTCAGTCTAGCATTAATAGAAACTGAGCACACTTCCATAGAAGTGGATTAGCACTGAGTTAGTTGCATACATTGAGATAAAGTATAATTGCTTGATTTTGGGTCAAGAAATTCCATGCATTTGTGTTGTCTAAACTAGTGGTTAGAGTCTTAAAATACTGGCAAAGATATTTCCTTTTCTATCTTTCTTCACCCTCTTACCAATAAATTTTATGAGCTAGTCATTTTATTATATGTACTATAGTATGTTATGTTTTGTTTTGTTATGTTATATTATATAATGTACTATGGATTGAACCTGTGGCATTTTACCACTAAGCTACACACTCAGCCCTTTTTACTTAGGATCTTGCTAAGTTTCAGAGGCTGATCTTGGTATCCTCCTGCCTTAGTCTCCCAAGTTTAAATGTGTAGGTTTTGGAAGTTACTCTGTGTCATGCCATTAATCCAACTGTGATAAAAGCACAACCATTTGGTTTTTGCCTGAATCTTTTTATTCATTGCCCTGTCCCTTCTTTTTTTGTCTTTTTCTTTTTTTCCCCTCCCTCTAGTGTTGGGAATTGAAATCAAGGCCTAACACATGTTAGTCAAGTGCTTTACCATTGAGCTACTTCCCAGCCTTTCTGTATTTTATTTTGAGACAGGGTGATCCTTCTGCCTCACCCTTCCCATTAGCTGGCATTATGAGCATGGGCCACCATGCCCAGTTTTGTCCTTTAATGCAGACTATTAATATAAAATTTAGTAGTCTGATGAGCATTCTAAAATGGCTTCTCTTGTTTAAACAAACAGATCTATCTAGAGAGAACCACAGAGAAACAATTGCAAGGGTCATAAGGAAACTTCTTAGTAAGTATATATATGTGTATCTATTTTTTTCAATTCATCTGTACTAAAAGGTGTTTTTGAATTTTGTTCTGCGGTGTATGTGCTTTTGTTTAGCATTTTTTGTTCTAAATGGTGAGCCTTTTGGGCAATATTTTTTTCTTAACTAATGGGGTGGGGTTCTTAGTAATTTAAAATATTTTAACGAAATATATTTTTTCTTTTTCCCATTGCAGACCACATACTTAATAATTCAGAAGATGATACCAAGTCATTGTTTCTTATCATAAAGGCATGTTTGTCATAGTTCTATAATTATTAATATGATCATGCTTAACTTTATGATTTAATAAATAAAAGTTTAAATTT
This sequence comes from Aplodontia rufa, assembly GCA_004027875.1. Taxonomy (NCBI): domain Eukaryota; kingdom Metazoa; phylum Chordata; class Mammalia; order Rodentia; family Aplodontiidae; genus Aplodontia; species Aplodontia rufa. The sequence continues at coordinate 5,809 of PVKS010022224.1, read as the reverse complement.
TTTGACACAGATTGTTGGAGACCTTTTGCAATTCCAAGGATCTCACAAGCATGAATTTGACTCCCGATGGAAAAGTTTTAACTTAGTAAAGAAATCAATGGAAAATCGGGTCAGTATTTTCACCTAAAAGTCTAGATTAATATTTTTGAAGAGATGTTTAACAGCCCTAATTAGGGGATTATTTATCTTACAGAAGAAGCTTACCCTAGAAATAACAATAGATTTAAAAATATTATACAAAGGCAAAAAAAAATGGTGTAGATCACAGTGAATCCAAAAGTAACATGTTTTACTTTTACAAAATCATCTGGCACTTTTCATGATCATCTGTGAACTCTCCGTGGGAATTCGGACAGCAGCATTCAGGATGTCTAGTAAGAAGTAAGGAGTAAAAATAATAAAAATTAGGAGGAATTGTCCACAAGTGTGAACTTTATGTAAATCTGAGAATGATATATCTAGTGTTATATTTGTGCTCCAGGAGAAGCTTCTGGCAGCACAGAAGAAAGAGTGCCTAAGTGAGTAGTAGTTCATAGCAATGTTTTTCTACAGTGGACTTTCACTGAAGTTGAATCCATAAAGGTTGTATGTTAATTGTGCCAGCTATTTTAAATAAGCTGCCCTCTGTTTTAAACAAGCAAGCATTCTACCATGAGCCACATCCCTAGCCATAAAGTCCTTTAAGTATATCTAATTTTAATATTAAAGACATCAATATTCAGGTCAGTGAATATTGGAAAGCCACCACTGTGAAAAGTAAATTCTAAGAGATTGAAAGTGGAAACTAGGAGGAGAGTTGAATTATTTATTATAGTCAAGGTGGGGGGAAAATAAAAAAACCCACAGTCTGCATCTAGTCATTGGCATTAAGATGGAGATTAGGTGTTTTGTAAAAGATGGAATTGTTGGGGCTTTGATGGATAATGTAATAAAGCTGTGAAAGGAGAGTGATCTGAGTCTCAAGTGTCTATCTTTGGTGATTGGGTGGAAGATTACATGGCAGAAGCTCATGTCTGATAATTTTCAGAAATGTAAAAAGATATGTTCCGTAATATACATATGAACTTACCAAGAGAGGCTATTTATGAATATTAATAGAATTGAGCAATTTTCTTGGAAGGATGTTTTTGTACTTTCAGTATTTAACCAAATAAGGACCAATTTTTGTTTTCCCATACATGGATTCATTAATAAACTACCAGAGAAAAAAGAGGTTATTGGATTGGCCATTTAAAAGGGGATGTTTCTGCTATTAGCCTTAAAATTGAGATAGTATATATTGAATGTAAACCTAATGACTTTAGAATGAAAGAAACACCTCTATCATGCACCAGTCATGAATCTTTTTTTAAACTCAAGTTTTTATACAAGTATTCATAGGAATCAGTTGTAGAGGTCACTTATGGAAACTGTTCAAGTGTTTGCTACTTTGTTTTTCAGCTTCATGGAAAAAAACAACATATCAGAGCACTATTGATTGACAGAGTAATGTTGCAGCATGAGGTAATTATCTTTTTCAATCATGATAACTTTTAAAACACTAGATTTCCAAATGAACAGTTATAATTTTTATAATTAAGTATACTTTCAGCAAATATTTCAAGATCTGATTTACATTGTTTTCTTAGCTACGAACCCTAACTGTTGAGGGTTGTGAGTATAAAAAGATACATCAAGATATGATCAGAGATCTTCTTCGATTATCTACAAGTTCATACAGTCAGGTAAGGCTTATCCAAACTCCTCTTCCAAGTTCTCATTTTATTACATGGAATCAAAACATTAAATGGAATTTAAATAATATCACTCACAGGTAACACAATCAGAAAATAAGAGAAAACCAGAACATAATCTAGCACCCCTTGCAACTCATTGTTGTTGAAAATAGCTTTGAAATTTGAAATATTTTCAAACTTTTTTTTGAAAGAGAAAGAATCAATTTATTTATTTTTTCATCTGGCCCCTGTTTCTCGGACACTTAGTTGTGTATGTGGTGCTGGGGTTTGAACTTGAGTCCGTGCACATGTCAGGCAAGCACCATAACTACTGAGCCACCACTCCAGCCCTCAAACTTTTTAAAAATAAAACATTACTTGTTATTAATTTCTTCTCAAATTTTTTTTTTTTAATTTGAAGTTGAAGGACAGTGTAGCGTAGATTGGTGCCCCTTAATTAGATTTTGAAGACTATTCTGTGAAGGCCATTCCTCCTAGGCATTATGCTTGTGTTTGAGGGAATTGATATTATGTGACTTGTGGAGTCCATTCTTTAAAGTAGCATAGGACTGAGAAATGACCTTCAAGCACAGAAACTGGAAAAAGTGAGAGGTTCATGTACAATGAATTTTGTATCTTTGTAAAGTAATATGGTTTCTAACTAGTTTCTAACGTTCCTTCTAAAGTAATAAAGAATTTGAAATAACAGAATGTGTTGCTTATATTCTGATCACTTATCCATTGCTATTTAACTAGATTCATAGGTTAAAATTTTTTGCTAAATCTTTGGGTTCAGAACATAATGCAGCTTGTCCTTAAGGTGTACATTGAGAAGTTTGCATGTTCTTTCTTTTGCTTAAGCTCCTCCTAGAAAGTCTTAATTTTCCTTATTTGGACAAAAGAGAAAATCTGACACTTGTCTTCCAAAGTGACTCAGAAGAAAATGTTTGATAGTCTACCTTGCAGTTATAGTTGTGTTACTAAATTTTTGTTCATTTTCCCCTTTATCAAAAACATTTATACCAGTGTAAAGTGGAGAATGAATAGAACCAATAAGCCTTTTTGTTTTAAACCGTAGATGTGGTTGATGATAATGTGCTTTCCTTTTGAAAATCATTTACTCATTTTTTAGAATGTGTTTCATTATATTTTCTATTAGACATTTTGTCACTTTGTTTTTGATAATTCAGTTGGAAATCTTTTGTAGTTTATCATTTAATGATAGTTTTTTGCTTTTAATACTTTCTCCAGGTCAGGAATAAGGCTCAGCAAACATTTTTTGCTGCTTTAGGAGCATATAACTTCTGTTGCAGAGATATTATTCCCTTAGTTTTGGAGTTTTTACGGCCGGACAGAAAAGATGTGACACAACAGCAGTTCAAGGTATGTGTCCGTGTTTTTGTTTTACAAGGAAAAATTTCAAACATACAGAAAGCTAAGGAATTGATCATAATGTATATATGTTTGTTTTTTGTTTGTTTTTAAGAGAGAGGGACAGTGAGAAAGTGAAAAAGAGATACTGCGGAGCCCTTGCCGTAGTCCCTAGATTCTATATTTAAAGCTGGGGATGTGGCTTAGTGGTAGAGTGTTTGCCGGGCATCTACAAGGCCCTGAATTCAGTCCTCAGCTCTGCAAAACAAAAAACAGATTCTGTATTTAAATTTTGTTAATGTTAGATTTATCACATATCTGTCCACCCACCTATCTTAGTTTTTTAGTATATTTCAAACTAAATTGAAGACATTGGTAAAATTCATGTTTTAAGTAGGTATAATCCTTCTTTTCTCCACAATTATTTACTTATTTATCTGTGTGTGTAATCAGTTTTATCATGGAGAAAACACAGTACGCAGACTTTCCTGAGAAAAGAGTTACGGTGAGCAGTAGTGATTGAATAGAATAGATTGGCTGACCCTTGGGAGAGAAGAATGAAAGACAGTGACATTGAGTAGCATGACCAGTAAGTAGTGAGGGAAGGTTCTGGCCCTTTACAGAACAAGTTTGCTGTTCCTTAATGTTGAGTGTTGTAGAAGGTCTGATTCTTTGGATAGTATGTGGCTGACTTTGTTGAGAACAGTACAGATGGACAGAAATTGAGAGGTGAAGTAGTATCTAAATTAAAAAATATCTATTAGGTCAGTAAAATTGAGGTTACTAGTAGAACCTGTATTAAGGAGTGAAATACAGGGTGGGTAAGAATATAGATTGGAATCTGGTTATAGTGAATGTTTTGGAAATAAAATGCTTTGATCCTAATAGCTCTTTTTATGAAAAAGAAGTACCTTCAAAAGGGTATTCTCTAAATAAAGTGGACATTGTGGCGTACAACTATAATCTTAAACCACTCAGGAGGCTGAGGCTGGAGGATCACTTGAACCCAAGAGTTTGAGACCAGCGTGGACAACATAGCCAGACCTTGTCTATTAAAAAAAAAAGTACTTGGTGCCATGAGAATCATTGTAATAATTGGACTTTTATGATTTAAATGTCCATAGTATACTACTTAACTAGGTTTTTATATACATTGTAAAATACTTTCCAATTGGCTTTTATCTACTATTTAATTATTTCATGGCTTATACTCAAATATTGAGTGGCACATTTCATGGCTTTTATGGTATAGTAAAAGTATATTAGAATGGAATCTATGTTCTTAGAATCATACTTATATTCCTGCATTACCTTATTAATAGCTATTCTTTTAAAAAAAACCTCTATTAAATTACTTAGAGAAAATATTAATGGATACCACTAATTGAAGTTTCTAAAAGTAACATGTTAAATTAGTGAACCTGTTTTAAGAATCAACCTCAAGAATTTAATCAATGTAAATTGAAAACAGCATGCAGGTGTGTGCTACTAAACAATGTCTCACTTTCCATATAAATTTAATTTTTCCTGCAGGGTGCTTTGTATTGTCTCCTCGGAAATCACAGTGGTGTGTGTTTGGCAAATCTTCATGATTGGGATTGTATTGTACAGACTTGGCCAGCAATTGTTTCTTCAGGGCTTAGCCAAGCAATGTCACTGGAAAAGCCATCAATTGTGAGACTATTTGATGATCTCGCAGAAAAGATTCACAGGCAATATGAAACAATTGGCTTGGACTTCACAGTAAGCACATACATTTTTTTCATTTCAAGTTTTAGTGGAAAGACTGCCTTATTTAAATGCCTTTTGTTTCTTCAGATCTTTTTTTCAGTGATAAAATTCTTGGCCTTTGAAGTGACTTTTTAAAAAGACGTTTGTTTTCTGTTCCCATTTTGTGGTTTTAATGATCATTACTAAATTTAATAGATTGGAATAGCAAGTTTGAGCATGTCCAGGAGAGAACCAGGCCATTTTTTACCAAAAAGCAATAATGGATTGTATTGTCATGTTTACTGTTATTTCTTGTGTGTCCATAGTCTTGTTTTCCAAGAGTTGACTGTATTTTAGGAGGTTGGCCAAATCCCCAGTGTCAAACTATTGGCCACCAGGTTCAGAATTTATAGTGTGGAATTTTAAAGTTGGATGATTTGACAAATAGGTAAAAATGGGGGTACAAATGGAGAGATGTAGCAGATCATATTAAGAACTTTCCAGATGGCTTATGCGCACCCCCTGAGAATGTCAGGGTGAATAAAAGAAGGTTTGAGAGTAGCTGAATCTCACTCCTGAAGTGATTATGATTTGCATCCATCCCTTCCCTGGTTTTAAAGCCTTTTTTTTTTTTTTTTTTTTTTTTTTTTAAGAGAGAGGGACAGTGGGAGAGACAGAGAGAAGCAACTTTGTTTTCCACATGGCCTTTGTTGCTCTAACACTTTGTTGTGTACGTGGTGCTGGGGTTTGAACCCACATCCTGGTGCTTGCCAGGCAAGTGCCAAAACCACTGAGCCACCGCTCCAGCCCTTAAAACCATTTTTTAAAATGTATTTCTCTTTGATAAATTATAAAAAGTCTTACTGTTTGCAACTGTCACTGAATTATACTTTTTTAAATTTAAATTCAGATGTATTTTATCCGCCATAAAATTCCCTTTTTCATATCTGTATTCCTGTGTGTTCACAGTAGTAGTTTCACACAGTTATATCACTGCTCCAATTCCTGAAGAT
>PVKS010022223.1:23227-34139 GCA_004027875.1 Aplodontia rufa | reverse complement strand
TCATCTAATAAAAAAAACTGTGTTCTTGTTACTGAAATATCTAAATGCTTGAGAGAAAAATTTATTTTTAGTGTATATTTTCTTAGTAATTGTTTTGATTGCTCATTATCTATGGAACAGAATTTCGGTTTTTCTTATAGTAGGCAGTCACTTATCTGCAATATTTTGTTATGAGGAATCAGGGCAGGAAGATACTGATGCAAGATGCATTTAAAAATAAGCTTAAAGAGTAATTTTCAAAATAGACATAAGGCAATTAGATTACTTTAGCTAATACCATAGCTTTAAAGATCTGAATTGGATTATCTTTTCTGCAGTATTCTGATGACAGTGACCTATGAACGACAGCAGTAGAGAATTGGGTCAAATTTCCATGACAAGACATCTTTTTCTGAGACTAACAGCCACAGCATTAAGAATTTTAAAAGCTCCTCTTATAGAGTCTCAATGAAGTCAGAGAAAGCTCTCCCTACTGCTTCTGGAAGAGTGTCTCATGAAACTGTTTCAAATTGCTGAATGGCCTGGCTAATCCTATCTGTCTCCAGTTGTGTGTTCTGAATCCATGATTTTTCTCACCATGCTAAGCTAGCCCACTGTTTTACAGATAACATTACTTAATATTTGGAGTAAATTGGTGCTTCTGAAATCATAAAACCATGGCTGAAATGTTATCTCTTGGTAGATACCCTTAATTCATGTAAACTCTATTATTCCTCTTAAGGATTCCCAGATTCAGATATTTCAGTAAAGAAAGAACATTTTCTGTTCACAGGGGATATCCAGTTACTTCTTGGGTGCCTTGTGTTTCCAGAAAAGAAAAATATGAGATCACATGAGACATTCTTTTCCTATGATATTGATCATATTCCCTTATCTAAATTCTTTAATATTTTATTGTTCTAAAGTCCACATTTTTAAATGAACATTTTAATACAACTATATGCATGTTCATTCATTGGTTTTAGATACTAATTTAGGTTCAGTTCAAAACTATGGATATTGAGTGTGAGTAAAATAAGATGATTGTAGTGCTAAATTACTTGTAGCATTTTGTTCGTGTATTTCTCTCTCTCCCTCTTTCTCCCTAGTAAACCTTCCTGAGATTTTGTTACTTTCTTGGAAAGTTTTGAGTCCATATTTATTTGACTTATTTTTTTCAGTGTGCCATTTTAAAATACCTCTAAGATTTTTTTCAAACAAGATTTTATTTTTCATTATAGTTTTTCATAAGGTGTTTGTTGTTATACTTTCATACATGCACACATCATATATCCTCCTTTTACCCTCCCCACAATACCTCTCAGGTTTTGCATGAGAGGTGTGAGATTTTTATTATTTACTGCATATATTGTTTTCAATCTCATTTCTATTAAACAAGTAAGGTATAGCCCATAGACTCCCTATTTTAGATTCTACTATTCAAAATTTACCAATTTTTGGATTGGTCTGAAGTAAATGTCACTTTTAAACAATATATGAAAGATGGGTTTGTTTGACAAATTAGTTGTATAAGTTAGATTTTGCCAGAATTTAAAAAGAACAAATATTTGAACAACTATTGCATTAGTATGAAAGGGAATGGTGTAATTAGTTGGAGTAGAGAGTATTCCTAGAGACCAATTAATTTGGCCCAAACTGTAATTATGAATATGTTATTAACAATTGATTGGATTACCAAATATACTTGAAAGCAAATGAGGTTAATTTGCTGAAGTGTTCTGAAATTTACTAATTTTAGTATCTTAGGAAAAGTGAAATCTTTATCTTACTCATCTAGATTAATACCTTCTTGTACATAAATGCTGCTTACATTTAATGTACTTGTTGATGGTAATTTTTAATTTCAAAAACAATTACACAGATAATGTTCTTTTTTCTCTACCTTAGGGATATATCATTATTAAAAACTGTTAATGTAACTGACACATCGTTAGAGTTTTCAGATTTGGACTATAATGTTGAATATAGTGCCTATGTAACAGCTAGCACCAGGTTTGGTGATGGAAAAATGAGAAGCAGTATCATTAATTTTCGAACACCAGAGGGAGGTGAGTTCTTTTGTATGTGAGCCAACTTAAAGAATATTCTGCTTGAAAGTACACAATATCAGGGCTGGAGCAGTGGCTCAGCAGTTACGGGCACTTGCCTGGCTTGCACTAAGATTCAGGTTCAAAACCCAGCACCGTGTACATAGCGAAGTGTCTAAACAACAAGAGCCACATAAAAAACTAAATAAAATTGATTCTCTCTCTCTCTTTCTCTCACTACCCTACTCTCTCTTTTAAAAAAGTATACAATATCAAATATTTGGGTAATAAATGCATATTAATGTCTTCATAATCATATTCTTCTCCATCTTCTTCTCTCTTTCCCTTTTTATTCCCCTACCCATCTGCCTCCTTCTCTCCCGCTCTCTCTCTCTCTCTTTTTTTTTTTGTGGTGCTTGGGGTGGAACCAATAATCTTGCTTCCTAGGCAAGCCCTCTGCCACTGAGCTACATCCTCAGTCTTGATATCCATTTTCAAACTTGCATCCTATTTATAATTGTGTAATGTTGGAAAACTAGTTAATCTTACTGTTCTTCCCATCTGTAAAGTAGAAGCAATACAATATCTACTTCACATGGTTTCTTATGAGGATTAAATAAATTTATGTTTGTAATTGTACTCAACACAGTACTTACATGACACACAATAAACATTTGTTTCTTGAATGAAAGAAAATAAATTGCATGAAGTCAGCTCTCTGCCTTTGACCTTTATTGTTTAATTTCAAAATTCTAAATTGGATTAGTATTTCATATTATATATTCTGTATTGGAAACTTGCTATAATGCTTTAAAATCCAGAACAGTGGACAAGATTTAGAGCCAGGGTAGTATTTTATGAGTAAGAAATCCATCTTTCCTCTGCTTGAATATTGCTATGGTAGAGTAGCTCAATAAGTCGTATCAGGTAAGATTGTCCGGTGTGTCTTATGGATTTCACTTCTGACATTTAAATAGATAATATTCCTAATTTGTCTTTTTTTAAAAAACAGTTCTCATTACCATAGCTTAACAAGTGTAGGAAAATTTTGGATATTTCAGATATAACTGGAGACCACAAGTACAGTTTTCTGTTCACTTATGTTTTATAGCACCCAGTGATCCTCCCAGAGATGTTCATTATGTAAATCTCAGTTCTTCATCAATAATTCTCTTTTGGACTCCTCCTTCAAAACCCAATGGGATTATTCAATATTATTCAATTTATTACAAAAATACTTCAGGTACTTTTATGCAGGTAAGACCTGAGATTTCTCTTATTATCTTCTTTAGTTGTGTCGCTAATATAAACTTGCCTTGGAAGAAAAAAATATTTACCTTATAGTCATAATTGTGTACAGACATATTTTATAAAACTCCAACTGACATAGTAAAATGTGATGGAGAAATGTTAGATGCATTTCAATACCCCCCACACTTTTATATCAGTTTTATGTGTGTTTAAATAACAAAGAAGGTGCACCTATTTAAAATTCTGTAGGTAAGGATGGCCCTCAATTATACTTCCTCCAAAAACTGTTCTCTAAAGTGTTGATGATTTCATTTCATTTCTCAAAATTATTTCATAGCTAAAAACATGTTTTCATTTTATTTGTGTACAATGTGAATATTTTTAGAGTTTAGACATATTTGCTTTTTTTCTTTTTTTAAAAAACTTCTGATTATTGGCATGATATTACTATTATTATCATTATAATAATAATAATAATATTGTTTAGCATCAGATAAAATGAAAAACGTAGGAATGTGATTATTTAAAATTGTAGTATATAAGGTTCTAGGCTTGGGTCATTTGCAGATGAGCACTTTATGGATGTGAATGATGCTATTTATGAAAATAGTGAAAATGCATTTAATTTAGAGAAATATTTTCACTGTTTTTCCACAGAATTATATTATTTGACAGTTTGATTTTTTTTTTTTTGTTACCAGTGACTGAACCCAGGGGTGCTTAATCACTGAGCCACATCCCTAGTCCTTTTTTTTTTATTTTTTCTTTTGAGTAAGGTTCTCCCTAAGTTGCTTAGGGTCTCGCTAAGTTGCTGAGGCTGGCTTTGAACTTGCAGTCCTCCCGCCTCAGCTTCCTGCTCCACTGGTTCTACGGAGTTCACCACTGTGCCTGGCTATCCTGCTTAATTTTCCACAGAATACTGTAAAGGACAAACTTGGAATGGTTGTGATTGGGTGAAAGGTGTAGAGTTAGAAGATAATTTGGAAGACATTAGAAGAAATTCTCCTCTTCATAGAATACATACTTTACTGAGAAATTATTGACTGCATGTGGATTGTGATTTTGGCAAGTCTTATTGCTTTGCATCTTTTTAAATAACAGGAGAGTAGAGATAAAGCGTTGAACTTCTGAGTTGCCTTATAATCTGTTTGTGGCTGACAGTCCAAGATTAACCCTGGGGTCGGTTCTTGTGAGTGACAACCGTAGCCGTGAAGTAAGGCTTGCTTTAGTGCATTGCAGGCTGAAGTGTAGGCAAAGGCAGAACTTTGCAAGCCATCTCAGGACTAGCCCAGCAGAGAGGAAAATGAGTCCTGAGGCTGGTTCCGTGCTGCCATTCTTCCTTCTAAAAGTGGAATTATATAAGTAAAACTACTTAAAACTTCATGCCCAAAAGAAAACTCCTTTATAGCAGACACATAGATATAGAAATAAATGTAATTTTACATATTTTTAAAACAAATTGCGTAAGAGCAGAAGGTAAAGGGAAGGTCCAGTTTTCTTCTTGTTTCACATCAAGCAGTTTTTGCCATTCCTTTTTGTTTATGGAAGAAAAAATTGGAGGCTAGTGAGGCAGTTTTTCATCACAATATTGTATAAAAATCTAATAATACTCATTATACCATAAAGACCTTCAACTTGCAGATTTTTCTTCTTTCATGTATCTAACAAGCATTGCGAATGGTTTGTGTAGTTCTATGTCTTTGCAGTGGTTTTCCCTCTGTACAATTTGCTTACAGCTTATACGTGACTGTATTTGGTTCTATTTGTCCACATCTAAATACTCAAGCATAAACATCTAACTACGGTTTCATGCTCTTCTAAACCTATGTAGTCAAACCTGGGTATATAATATGATCCCATTTGCAATTCATCTGCCTTAGAACATATTATCTTTTAAATAATCTTAAGAATGCTTTTAAGTGTGGCAGCTGCAAGGGTGCACAGGCTAATGATGTTCAAACATCTCAGAAGTATAGTCTCATATTGCTTAGAGTTTGTCCATGCTAAAGTTAATGTTAAAAATAGCATCAATGTCTTCATTACCTGATTTTCTATTTTGGATTGGTAGAAGAAATCCTCATAACAAAAATTGTTTAGCTGAATAGGTATATAGCTTTTTCTTGTCCCATCTTCTCTTCTTTCCCCTCCCCACAGAATTTGTAGAATACCCCATGCTCAGTGAGTCATATTAGCCTTCTCCTCTAGGTATCTGCTACTTGTCTTAGCTCCCTTATACCACAGCAAATACCTTGGAAAAAAGGGACATGTGACATTTATCTTTCCTTTCCCTCATGTTCCTTGGAACAATGTCATGCAGAGCTTTAATGTTCAATAAACATTTTAATTGAAAAAATATAAAATTATTATAATTAAAAAACATTTTCAGGACTTAGTTATAATTGTGGAACACTTGAGTTTGGAATGATCGTCCCTTCTTCTTATCTTGGGGAATTTAATCTCTCTCCCACTACTTGGCAGTCCATCTTTTTTTTCCTTCAACTGTCATGGGTTATGTTTTGTATAGGTTTTTAAATCTGCATTTTAATTACCATCCAATTTATGTCATGTCTTTTCAGTGTGCCTGGCATAATGCCTTATATAAAAAAACACTAAGTGAATTTTGATTGACTAATCAAATTTGAACGCTTTTACTAAATACCTTTTGAGTATATTTACATAAACCAAGGATTAATCCCTAATTAGATAATTAGAATCAAAAAACATTTGGGGGCAGAAGTAAATAGATGAATGAAATAATCATCTAGATAATTGATCTCTTTTAATAAATTTGTTACAAGTCTATATGCATGCAGAGTCACACACCCAGCAGGACTTCTGGTGATTCAAGATCATTCATTACTCATTAGTCATCAAGGTCATGGGTGATTAGAATAAATTGTGTAGCAAAGAAAAATTAAAATCTATACCAAGAAGCTTTAAGTTATTAATGCTTTTAAGCCAGACTTTATATTAACCAGTTATTTCATTTATGACATAAATGTATTGGAAAGTATTAAAGTTTATACACCTTATTTTGTGGGTTATTATATGACTTTAATACATCTGTTCCCAAATAAGTCACCACAAAATTGAAATTTTTATTGTAGTCACCCTTGTCTTCCCTTAAACTCTAGCAAAAGAACCACATAAGTTTGCTGAATTTAATTTGTGGGTAAATTTCACAACCATCTTATCTATATATTTAATCTAATTGATTATAGTATGTTATTTATTTTAAAAAACTAATACCATTTATTGAGTGCTAAATATGGAATTAACTGCTTTATGTGCCTCACTATAATTTAATCCTCAAAGCTCTCTGTGAAGACAATTATTCACATTTTATAGTTGAGGCAAAGAAGCTTTGAAATTAGATGATCTATGCAGGGCCCCCCTGCCAGAACATGAATTTAAGTTCTGTAAGACTCAAAGGTTTCCTTGTGGGTTGGGATGATTAAGATTACTTATTGTAAACAGACATTATAATAAAATTATTCATACTGATTGGCTATGTGTTTTTAAGAATCTATTCTCCTTTATTTCAGAATTCATTGTGTTTGATTATGTGTTTTGTATTTAAATTTTTGCCAGACGGGAAACAATTACATGAATTCCTTAAATATTAAAAAAATGCTTTGGGATAAATATATCTGGCAAAATAACTTAAGTTTATTTCACTCTGTAAATTGGAGAGAGTATCTGTTTTTTCTTTGCTCCCCAGAATTGCAGAAAAAAGAGGACTCACTAAAGATGAATAATAAGCATTTGAGTTTATAGGAAGAGGCAAACACTTTTGTAATTCCTCTATCATTGATGGTAGGAAAAAATTAAAAGTTTCATAGTATTCCCAAACTTGTTTAAAAATAGTGAATACTTTGAAAAGTACCTGAATGTTTTGTAAGGAAAACTGACACTGACCAGCGCAGTTGTAGTGCTTCACTTGGCTACTGGGCCATTGACAACAGAAGCTTCCAATTTTTGCTCTTTGCTATTTTGTGTATTGTTATTTTTTTTAAAAAAAATTTCTATCATCTATTCCTACTTTAATGCAAACACATTTCCAGTTTAGTTATTGCAATGCTAATATTCTATATTGGCTTTCCTAAAAATTAATATATTGAGATAATCAATTCATGGATAATAATTATTTTGAGGCATTCATGTACACCAAAATTACATTCTTAACCTTTAAAACAATATGTTTATTTTTCAGAATTTTACACTCCATGAAGTGATCAATGAATTTGACAATGTGACTGTTTCTGCAATAATAGATAAATTGGCAATATTCAGCTACTATACATTTTGGTTAACAGCAAGTACTTCAGTTGGAAATGGGAATAAAAGCAGTGACATAATTCAAGTATTCACAGATCAAGACAGTATGTAAATAAAAGGCATTTATTAATATTAGCTGGATTACTTTAAATCTTTACAATTATTTTATGTGTTGGTAATAAATCTTTTTAGGCTTTCCTTGTAAGAGTTTGAAAATTCATTTAGTATAGAAAATTTTTATAATAACAGCCTCTTCATTTCATGAAAACTGCTACCATCCATTCATGAACATTTTCTTGCTTTTATTGCTTCAAAATATGTCACAGCCCTCCTGTTATGGACTTGAAAAATGCTTCTGCATATATAATGAATTCCAATAGTTAATATAGTTGGCCATTTGCTTTAGGAGTGACTTTAAAAAATCTCCAGCAACTTGCTTCCTTTTCAGACTTTAAATCCATATAGAACTTTATGCAACACTTTTCTTTTACTGTATTTGTGACTAATATTTTCAGAATATCCTTTATTTTTTGACTCAATAGAAATTTCTTGTGTGCAGTTTCTTCAGAATCCTGTTTGTGCTGAGTATTCGGAAAGCATAACGATTGAAGCTCTTACAATTTTTTAGGTTTTGGCTGTGAGAAGACAGTGACAAGTGGATCATTGCCTATTTCCTTTGTGGTGGTTTTGTTGTTTATTTGTTTATTTTTAAATGATTGGACTCCTTTTGAGAAATGATATTGACCAATGTTTCCAATGAGAGTAAAATTCCATATTTATTATTTGGAAGTCATAAGTTGACAGACATTCATAAGCATGAGATATGAATGCTTCCCTTGTTGGAATTTTTTTTAATATTTGACAAGTTAATCAACAAAATACAATAAACATGTGGATACAAATATTTGAACAGCCTTTAGCAAACATGTTTTAGTACAATATGTGGTCAATATCATTATAGGCATTCTTTAAATGAAGATCTCATGATTTTTGCAACCTATAATATTTTAACACGTATAATTATAGCACCATGAGTAATAAACATTTACTGTGTCCTGCTCCAGGTGGGATTTCAAATTTACATAAATAGAGTTGAGTCTCACAATACAGCTGTTATCTAAGAACTAGAACTTTTATAAGTAGAGAAAATTCTTGAAATACAAATGTGGATTGATAGTGCAGTGACTGGAGAGATCTTATTGCTTGAAATCAGAAAAACAATATAGCTATTCTTGCTATCAACATGAACTTGAACTAGTTAATTATTGGCTGAATGTGTTTTCTGGTATGATCAAAAAGATATTTTTTAGAAGTAAGAAGCTAAATATTATTTAGATAATATAAATTACCAAAATATTTAAAGATCCGAGCATACGTGCATGCACGAATGTGTGTACACACACACACACACACACACACACACACACACACTATGTTGTAGGCAAGAAAAGCCAATATAATATTATACAAAAACAATTCACACACATATTAAAAATGGCAGGGTTTACTTCAAATACTTCTTGAATAATTATTAAAAGGTGTTTTATATAGGTGATGATTACTACATCTGCATTTAAATAATGTAAGAACTGTCATGTTAATGATGCCATTTCAATGCATGTACTCAGTTTTTGAATGTAAATTCTAGTTAGGATAACTGATGATTTTTATATTTTGCTCATTACCTGTTATAGTACCTGAAGGGCTTGTTGGAAACCTGACTTACAAGTCTGTTTCATCAACTGCGATAAATGTAAGCTGGGTCCCACCGTCTCACCCAAACGGTCTAGTCTTCTACTATGTTTCACTGAATTTACAGCAGACTCCTCACCATGTGAGACCACCTGTAGTTACATATGAGAACAGCATTTATTTTGATAATCTGGAAAAATACACTGATTATATATTAGAAATCACTCCATCGACAGAAAAGGGATTCTCTGATACCTATACTTCCCAGCTACTCATCAAAACTGAAGAAGATGGTAGGCTAGCCCCTTTTCTTGTCTATTAAGCAGACTATTATTCTTTTCATTCATATTGCTTTCTTATAAGAAACATTAATCTTACAATTATGTAGATTCTGCTCATTCTCAAGAAATGATCCTTTCAATAAACATGTTCTAAGTTTCTTAAAATTAAAAATCTGCTAATAAAATTAAGTCCAATTGTAATTGAAGCTTCTTTTAAAATGCTAATTACCTTTTGTTTCATTTAATATTCTCTTTTTCTTTTATAGTCCCAGAAACTTCACCAATAATCAACACTTTTAAAAACCTTTCCTCTACCTCAGTTCTCCTATCATGGGATCCCCCATTAAAGCCAAATGGTGCAATAATAAGTTATGATTTAACTTTACAAGGACCAAATGAAAATTATTCTTTTATTACTTCTGATAACTATATAATATTGGACGAGCTTTCACCATTTACATTATATAGTTTTTTTGCTGCTTCAAGAACTGTTAAAGGACTTGGTCCTTCCAGTACTCTTTTCTTTTACACAGATGAGTCAGGTAAGCCGGAATCCACATTCCTTCAACTATTTCATTGTTCCAGCACTTGCTTTTGCTGTAAGGAACAGCATGGAAAAATGAAAGAATATTTGACTATTTGTTAGCAGGCTTACAATTTTCCATCTACTTTGCCAAATTTCTCCCCTAGTTTAATTTTTCAGAATTACATGATCTGTTTAAAGGCACTTTGGAGCCACTAAGTTCCAAGTATAAAAACATAATTATTTGATATTTGTTTCTGAAATTGGAAATATGATCATTTTATAAATCTGTTTTAGTGTCTTTGAGATACTACAATGAATGCAATTTCTGTGCTACAAATCTTATGAATAAAAGTTTCATAATATGTTTTCCTACAGTGCCATTAGCACCTCCTCAGAATTTGACTTTAGTCAACTACACTTCAGACTTTGTATGGCTGAAATGGAACCCCAGCCCTCTGCCAGGCGGTATTGTTAAAATATATAGTCTTAAAATTCATGAACATGACAGTGATACTATATCTTATAAGGTAGGTTGATTCTAATAGTATATGTTTATTCTAAAAAAATCAGAAATTGAATTGAAATCTTTGGACATGTAGGTGGAAAATGGACTACCTTTAAATTAGAGAGGGATGACCTTTTAAAAATCTTTTTGTTTCCTAAAACTTAAGGATGCCTATGGTGGGGCTGGAGTGGTGGCTCAATGGTTCGAGAACTTGCCTGGCATGCGCAGGGATCCAGGTTCAAACCCCAGCACCACATACACAACAAAGTGTCGGAGAAACAAAGGCCAGATGAAAAAATAAATAAAATTGACTCTCTCTCTCTCTTTCTCTCTCTCTCTCCCTCTCTCCCCC
>PVKS010022223.1:0-23127 GCA_004027875.1 Aplodontia rufa | reverse complement strand
AGAATATGATTCTACACTAATTGATCTAAGATAAATCCTTACTCTTTTACTTTCATTATTAATCATTTATAACCCTAAATATTCCTGCCCTATTACATTTTTAGGATCCAGGGTCAATAAAAAAAGAAAATACCTGAAGAACCAAATATGCATGTATGATTTATAGCATTTAATTGCCAAAATATCTCATAATTAATTAACATTTAATTAAGAACATTTTCTTATTTTTTTCAAAGGCAAAAGAAGTCCTGGAATGCTCTTATTTAGTTATAGCAATAATAGTGCAGAAGGTACATAGTAAAATTTTTATCAATATTATATCTATTATAATTTGTTACTATGATAAATCATTTTTATAGCTTGTGCAGTTTACAAAGTGAATAGTGAAAATCAAAAGCAGTGATTAAAGTTCTGTCATCAGGAACAATGACCTTCTTTCTGGAGAAAAGAATTCTATTTTAAAATCTGATAGGCTGAGTACAATTTGAATGACATGAATCCATAAGTGTAGACTCGGTTTCTTAGCAGTGTGAAATTATATCAATGACATGAAGCCTTTAATGCTCTATTATCTGTCCCTTCCTGGTTCAGTCTTAATATTCTTCCTTTTTTTTTTTTTAATTCTGCTCTGTCTATACAGGTTATGGAGAAATATCATAAGGGAAAAAAATTTTCTCTGGATAATCACATTCCTAGAATAATCATATGTGTGATGGAGTGTGGCTGCATGTTTATGATCCTATCTCCTTAGAATGACAATCTTCCTTTAGCAGAGTGGTAAAGCAAGGGCTTTGACCTCCCATAACTTGGTTCAGACCTTGCCTTTGAGACTCACATGGAATTTATTAGGGAAATGGCCTAACATCCTAAGACTCAGTTTCTTCAAGTGCAAACTTGGAGTTTTAAAGAAACATACATTAGGGCTGGAGTGGTGACTCAGTCGTTATGGTGCTTGGATGGTTTGCACAAGGACCCATGTTCAAACTCCAGCATCACGTACACAACAAAGTGTCGGAGCAACAAAGGCCACATGAAAAAATAAATAAAATTGATTCTCTTTCTCTCTCACTCACTCACTCACTGTCCCTCTCTCTTAAGAAAAAGAAGAAGAAGCATACTTTAAACACTGAGGAGTATAAGGGAATAATCTACATAAAGCATTAGAAAAATTTCCTGGAATTTGATAATATATTAACTATTATTGCTGCTGTTGTACATAGGTTTGAAAAGAACCAAAAACTCATCCAGCATTATAATAGCATTAAGTATGAATGAGTGTACACCATTACCTGACTATAATTATAATATTTTAAAATGTAATTTTTAAATAGAAATACTAACAATATTTCACTAGTAGCAAACATAATCTTTATAACAGAGTATTAAAGACACAATTTGGGGGGTAGTTTTATTTTAAAATATCTGTTCAGTTACTTCTTTTTTATGTCTATTTTCTCTTCCATCAGTTTTCATAATCTTAATTTTCTTTAAATGTACCCTAACGCCATTCTTCCCTTTTTTATCATTCAGTTTCTATATCTGCTCTTCTTCCTAGCTTCTACTCCTGATGTGTTCTATTTTCCTTTCTCTTTCATCTATTCCTATATCCTGACAGTTTCTATTATTTCCTGAGGTTTTTTCCTCTATGTTTTCTTCTTTCAAATTTTCTGTGGGTTTGTTATTTTACAGTGGGCCTCAGTGAGATCAATAGGTAACTTGGGTCACTAAGACATACTGAAAGAAATTATTTAATAAAAAATTCTCATAAAACTTTATTAAATCTTGTATAAATCTGTTATTCTTGCACCTTGCATTGTAATATGTTGAGAGTTCAGTCTCTTTTCTGAGTGCTAGCCCTTCCTACTTAAAATCAGAATTTACTTGTTCTGTGTTCAATTTCTTCAGTCAGCAATTATAGATTTCTCTAGGTAATATAAAAATTCTGTGATAGTAGCGATGATGTCTCATATTTAACATCTCCAGGTCATCTATTAATATGAGTTGCAAGTAGTAAGTCTGAGAAATGAGAATTGAATTGATATAGTTAGTCACTAACATGTGCCACCAGAGATTATTTTAAAATGTAATTCTAATTGTTAAGTGCCTCAGAACTTAATATTCCTGTTGCATTTTTACTACTGAAAGGTTTAATAAATAATCAATATATTTTATATTTTATAAGGTGTAGTATAATAATCTTATACCACCTACGAGACTGTCTTCTTTCTATAAGAATATGATTCATCTTAACTCTTCTCTTTGGTTACTACCAGTATCTTTCAATGAAAATTTTAGTTAATGGTAAATTTTTCTGTGACAATGCATATTCTTTGCTCAACTGTGATAACAGTTCTGTTTTTTCCCCCTAATTTTTTTGAAAAAAAAAAAAAAAAAAGAAGTGTTAAATTAGAAATTTTAGACTTGTTTGGGAAAACTCCCAGTTTAATCACCGTAGAAACAGGGATTTTATTTGTTTACTGCTTTATCCCCAGTGCCTCGGATACAGTAACCAATGATTGCATTAATTTATATAGGCATGTTAGTATGTACTAAAAAGTGAATTTAGATGAGTTCAGGAAAAATGAAGTGTTGCTTATAAAGCACAAACTGCATTTAAATTGGAAGTCTTAATTTTAGCAAATTTAAGGGTGTACAATTCCAATGGAAATAAAACACTCTAGTTTTTAAAAAAATGATGATTGTGATTCCTTAAGGCAAAGAGAGTGTTGTGTGGTTTATCCTTGTAGCCTAAACTGAGCATATCCTGTGACCTAAAATAAATGTTAATATTTATTTTATTTTTATTAAAATACTCGTTAACTCATAAGTTAAATATAGAAGAATCCGGTATTGCAGCAAAATATCTCTTCTAGTTACAAATTTTTGATGATGTATTGTGACTAAGAATCTTCTCGATTTTTTTTTTTTTCAGAATATTTCAGGTTTGCAAACTGAAGCCCAACTTGTTGGGCTGGAACCAGTCACCACCTACTCTGTCAGCGTGTCTGCATTTACCAAAGTTGGAAATGGCAATCAATTTAGTAATGTAGTTAACTTCACAACCCAAGAATCAGGTTAGACGCAGGCTGAAATGTTTCCATTTAGATTTAACACTTTTTTTTTCCCTCTCTCAGTTTATATGACAGTTTCATTATTTAATATTTCACTCAAAGGGAAATTGAATTTCAGCACTTTAAGGAGAGGCTGAGTTTTGTTGTATGAAATCATATGTATGCATTTTTATCTATATATTTTCAAGCAGTTTTTTTTTCCTTTTGAACTGAGAAAGTTTGAAATAAGACTAGTTTTATAACAAAGTAGGGTTCCAGACACCTGTGAAAATTACCTAATTCTTAGGATTATCTGGAATAGCTGGGAAGAGGAGGAGAAATTAACTGGTAGTCACTTTTAATAGATTGATTTAGGTTTTTATGGAACATCTTTATGATTTTCTTTAAGAGGATTGACATTTGAAGAGGAGTCACTACGTAAGTCCTCTCCTTTCCCATACTCCCACTGTAACATTTCAGGGATTTTGAAACACTTCTGTCCTAATTTGTAGTAACTTATGTACTGCTGCTCAGGTGCCAATATGTTGCTGTATTTTGCCTTCATGTGGGCATGGAACAGTTTTCATTTATGACCCAGTTAATATTGTCTTAAGAGTGTACTTGTCCTTCTAGCAGCTGGATACCTCCTCCTCACCTTTTTTTCTTGCGTCAGTGATGATTGAATGAGTGCAAATTCCTGTTCTAGTCATTTCTTCTTAGCACTGGATGCAGTTTCTCTTGTTTTAGAGAACCTCTAAACTGAGACTGGAGACCTCTCACTGTTGAATTAATAATTTTTGTTCTAACTTATGAATACCTGAGTCCTTTTTTTTTTTACAATAGCTCTTCTATAAGACCAGTCAAATAAATTGTATTCACAGTGGAGAAAACTGCACTTTAATAAAATAGTTTTCCTATAAAAACTGTCAAATAAATAGTAGTGACAGTGGAGAATAGTACATACTCTGAAATTAGTCTGGATTTGAATCTAAGCTCCAAGACATCCTAGTTGTGTAACCTTGGCCAAGGTAATGACTCCTCGGTCTCTACATTCTCAATTGAAAAGAAGTTTACATCAGCCATAGTCATCTCATAGGGCTGTGGTTGAAAATATTCAGAAAGAACCACCGAAAGCATTTATTAGATTGTTGGACACAAAGTCAATTACAGATGAGGAAGCTGTGATTCACCTAGACTGATGGAAAGGGGCTTCAAAAATTAGAGAAGAATTTAGACATCAGTCTTCTGAGTACTAGTGAAAAGTGAAGACGATGTAGGAAATGCATGTTGTAATGAGTGACCATATGTTAAGAACATCCAACCTAGAAAGAAAATATTTTAATAATATTTACATATGAAATGAATAAAAATCAAAACTAATCTTGTAGAAAGCACTCTGTAAACCAGTAAATATATTGATCAATAATAAAGTTATAACACAAAATTCTATGCTATGATTGGTTAAGTAATAGAAAAATTTTCACCATTAAGCATTACAATATCACTTGTTATTTATTTTGAAGTTAATGAAATCATTGAAATAGGTGTTCACAAAATCCAGGTTTATAAACTAAAATTAAGCAATTGTTAATCGCCTTATTTTATGAAAATATTATTTCATGTTTTTAAAAATGAGGAAGTAACTCATCAAATGATATTTGTCAGAGATCTTGGTCATCCTACAAATGATCATTTCTTCATACATACATTCCTAACTATTTTCCTTCTGTACTAAAACCTTTATCTTACAGAGGGAGAAAAGTTTGTAAGAGATAAATATATGCCATAAGAAAGAACTGCAGGCAAGTCCAGGATTACTTGAATATTCTTTAAATCACTGTTTTGAATAAAGGAAATAGGTTATATTCTTTTACCATTTATAGTCTGCAATCTACAAATTGACTATATATTAATTTTCCTGCTTCCTCTTTTTTATTGTAATGATAAAAAAGTTATCCTATTAATACTAAGGTTAGTGAACATTGTTGGACATTTCCATGGGAAGTAACCAGTCTCCAATAAGGAACTTTAGTGAACTTTAGTGAACTAGTGTGTTACTCCTCATCTAAGTCAAGTAGATATAGTGGACTTCTGAGAAACTGAGTTCAAGTAAATTCAGAGAAGTTATAGGGGAAAAACTTAGGATTGCTTAAATCTTCCCTCTGATGACTTCTTAGAGCTAAAAGATTATGTTCTCAAGATTCTTCCAAAGAAGAATTTCAGTATAAAATCAATACCCCTAAATTGGTTATGGATTTCCCAGTGCTGTTAAACCTGGGTGTGTCCATTTAGGGATGAATCTACATCTATGTTTTGCATTAAAAGTTTCCATAATCAGGTATTGCTAAGATTATACTTTTCTGATTAAAAGTATAGGCATCAACTACTATCCGGGCTTAAGTTGCCTCTGAGGTTTTGAGAATGTGGCTTGAAAATATTCAGTGACTGGTTCAATATTGTAAGCATTAACAAGATAGCACAGAAAGTGGCCCCAGAGCATTCGATTCAGCCTATGTGAAGAACTTTTGGAGGACGCATTGAAAAGATGATCAGTCTTTATTCTTTCTGTACTCCTAAACATGATTTCATCTAACCATTATATAATTCAATGATTTATGACATTTTGCTAAGTATAAATTTTAACTTTGGGCATCTGTTTATCTCAAGTTCCAGATGTCGTGCAGAATATGCAGTGTATGGCAAGCAACTGGCAGTCAGTTTCAGTGACATGGGATCCACCCAAGAAAGCAAATGGAATAATTACACATTATGTGATAACATTTGAAAGGAATTCTACAAATTCTACAAAAGTCTCTCCCCAAGATCATGCATATACTTTTGTAAAGCTTCTTGCCAACACCTCATATGTCTTTAAAGTAAGAGCCTCGACGTCAGCTGGGGAAGGCAGTGAGAACTCCTGCAGCGCCAGTACACCTCCTGAAACAGGTAACTCAGCAGGGCTCATGCACCTGTTGGTACCATTTGTCATTGCCACAGCACTTTTATCTAACCATACAGAGCAAATATTTAAAATGCAGCACAGAGTTGGATACAGTGATGCACGCCTGTAATCCTGGCTACTCAGGAGGCTGAGGCAGGAGGATCATAAATTCAAAACCAGACTCAGGAAGCAACTCAGCAAGGCTCTGTCTCAAAATAAAAAATAAGAGGGGCTGGGGAAATGGCTCAGTGATTAAATACCTCTGGGTTCAATACATGATACCAAAATAAAAAAAAAGAAATTGCCGCATGTGTTTTCCTACCTCATGTGCTATCTGAGTCCAGCCATGTAGCCCTGGCTGGACTCCCTCTACAATACTGGGAGACTGAATGGAGGAAAAAATAGAAAAAAAGCTGTTTTGCTGTGCTTCTCCAGATGTAAAACCCTCGCACGGGATGCTTTATCGAGATTTAAAAGAAGGAACATGCTGACTTCTTGGTGTGGATTTTTTTTTTTTAAGAGAGAAGGACAGTGAGAGAGAGAGAGAGAGAGAGAGAGAATGAATCAATTTATCAATTTTTATTGAGCTTTTCACATGGCCTTGGTTGCTCAGACACTTAGTTGTGTACATGGGTGCTGGGGTTTAAACCCCTTGGGCATGCCTGGCAAGCACCATAACCGCTGAGCCACTGCTCCAGCCCCAGGATCTTTTGTTTAAAAAGATTGTTTTGTAGCATTCTAGATGCTTCCCTGGCTGCAATATCAGATGCATTTTCATTTGTCTTTATCTGCCAGATTATTTGCATAACAGAACAGGTCATAAACTCTATTCTAGAAGAAGAAACTCCCATTCCCTTTTGTCCTGCTCCTGCCTATCATAACCTCCTTTTCTTCTTCTTTCTCCTGTTTCCTGCCTGGTCACATAAATTAAAATCTGATTCTTTCCTGATAACACCACTTCTCTGAGTGGCCCAGCCTAAAGGAAACCATGGGCATTGGCATAATTACCTCTGGCACGTCCAGACCCTTCATGTTGGAAACCGCTTTCAATCCCTCCTGTCTTGTGAAATCTGCAATGTTACCCCATCCACTTAGTCTACTCTTTTGTATTTTATCCTCTTTCTATTTCTCTGTCTCTTTCTCATGAACACAAATTGTTAGAAAATTTCAGCCAAGAACTCGGTTGCCATGTTAACCTCAAGCATTCAAAATGGAATTTATGTTACATGAAATATCCTTTTTCCTCATTTTTCTGTGTTTATTTTTGATGATCAGTAGGATCCCAAGCCTCATTGTTTATGTAATTCTTTCCCTTATTTCTCCTACATATAATTAGATCTTATCAATTCAATTCCTACCATGCCCCTTATCTCATCTCTTCCCTGCCTTCCTCTCCTAACCTCTATTTGCCTCTTCCCTTCTCTTTCCCTCTCTTCTCCTCTCCTCTCCTCCCCTTCCTTCCTTCCTTCCTTCCTCCCTCCCTCCCTCCCTCCTTTCCTTCCTTCCTTCATTCCTCTGCCTTCTGTGTCTCTGTTTTTTTCTCTCTCTTCCATGGATTGAATCCAGGGGTGCTTTACCTTTGAGCTGCATACATTCTGTCCTTATTTTTGAGATAGTGGTCTTACTAGATTGCTCAGCCTGACTTCAAACTTGTAATCCTCCTGCTCAGCCTCCCAAGCAACTGGGACTACAGACATGCACCACCATGCCTGCCTGACCCTTCTTTTCAAGAAAGGACCACCAGTATGTGTTAAGAATCTTGCTACATCCTGTAATGGCATCCTAAATATCTGTGTGAGTCAACTTTTCATCCCTGTGATCAAAATACCTGACAAGAGCAACTTTGAGGAGGAAAACTTTGTTTTGGGCTTGGGGTTGTAGAGGCTCACTCCATGATCAGATGACCCCATTGCTCTGAGTCTGAGGAGAGGCAGAACATCGTGAGAGCAGGATGTAGTGGAGGAAAGTTTGCTTAGTTCATGACAACCAGGAATCAGAGAGACGGTGTAGGAGTGGGAGAAAGAGTGTGGGCACAAATCCCTGAAGGCATGCCTCTGGTGACCCAGTTCCTCAAATTATGCCACATATACCACCTATAGTGACCATCCAGTAATCCATAAAAATTATTAATCCATCAAATGGATTAATCCACCAATTAGGTTATAACTCTCACAATCTAATCATTTCACTTCCTGCATTGCCACATGAGGTTTTTCTGGTGTGTACCTCATATACAAGTCATGTAACAGTAGCACTGTTACCCACACTAATTCAGCCTTCCTATCTCACGTTAATTGATTTCATCCTAACATACAAGTTAGGTCTCTTATGCCTGTAATTGAAGTTTTTTATTTGAAGAGTAAAGGCCAGACATGAAGATTTGGGACTCTGTAGCACAAAGGTGAAGATGAAAGGCACAATGTGCAGGAGACAGCCCAGAATATTTCAAGTGTTTTACTTAATCTCCTTTACTACAAAGTATGTTCTAGAATTCGCCAGCTGTTTGAAACTGCCTGTTCTCTAGCCTTTCATTTTAAATGCTTTGTCTGCTTCTCCTCATTTAGCTCATGCATCCAGCTAGATTATTCACTCAGTCCTGTAGATTGCATATATCCATCCTAGCAAATATTAATTATGCACCTACTGTGGACTAATAATTGATGAGAGTCAATTTAAGCATATGCAGCACATTCTTGCCATTGTGTTGCTTTGTTCTTTTAGCTAAATTATTCTTCTCCCTTTCTATGTTACATGCAGTTGTATTCATTCTTCAAAGCCCAGCTTAAATGCAGGGTATTCATTAAAGCTTTCAGTGACACATCAAACTTTTAAACTACAGATTCTTCAACTCAGGCTTGCTGGATCCTAGCCTACATCTAAGCATCTCTCCTGGTGTTTCTGACACTCTGAAGTTTGGGGAAGTAGTGAAATAGCTTATCCAGGAACATTGCAAAATGTCAGGCAGGTCCGTCAAGGGGTGACAGGTGTTTTCCCAGTGGGAGGGAAGCAGATCATTTCTATGTAGAGTCTGGGAGGAGGAAATATGTTGAAATCCAGGTAGGTGGTCTGCATCAGGGTGGTCTAGACTCAGGTAAAATGGCCTTGATCATTGGACAGAAGCTGAATCTGAGATAAAGGCAAATAAAAGAGAGCACGATAATTCTAAAATAAATGACAGGTTCAGAGCTCCACAGGCAAGGCAGAGGACTTGTGATTGTTGAGTAAGATAAGACTTAAAATGAAAGCTCAAAGAAAAAAAGCAAAAATTTGGTTATTAGGATTGAGTGGCAATAATCAAAATGCTGTTGTGCATGATGCAGAACCAACTGAATTTATGGTCCAGATCTTTGTTAAAAATATTTTAAAGTGTAAATTCAGAATATGAATTAGTTGTTAATTTATGATTAAAAGACCTCCTAAGTGGAGATGGAGGGGACACTAAATCAAAGCATTAATTAGTTATTAGACATCTTGTACTGTGTGTCTATTGCTATTCCTAATGCTAAAGACCCTTGCTTCTCACAGTTTGGACTTCTGAACCCCAGCCTCAGAATGTGCATCCATGAGACTCTGCTGCAGACTTCAGGAATGAGAATTTGAGAATTAGGACTCAAAATTCTTCATTTAACAAGACCATTAGACAACATAAAGCTGAAATTTGGGAACCATCCAATTTCACTGTAAAATCTTTGGTCATAGGGACCACATCTTATTTGTCTTTGTTTTTCTCAAAATTTCTAGCAAAAAGTCTTAGGCATTGTATGCATTTAAATGTAGAAGGACGAGGAATTCGTTGTTTGGCATGGAAGCTGTTTATAGCTGTTGCAAGCTTTTAATTTATGTTGTCTAAGCTTAGTCACAATGTATAGCCAGATCTGAGTCACTGTCTACTTATTTTTGACATAAAGTGAAATCAAATTTTGCTTACTCTCTCACTCCTGGTGTTTGACTTTAAACATTCCTTCCAGGGATTATTGGGTATTTTTTTTTTTTTTTTTTTTTTAGTGTAAACTTGGTCGTATGTGGACACAGCTAAGCATGCATCATGGTGATGAATTTATGATAATATTAGTGTTTAATATCTAAACTGGTTCTATTATCATAGTCGAGCCTGCTGAAATAGGGCAGTAAAAATGAGAATCCCCAAAGCATAATATGGGTACTTTTAAAAGCATGTTGTGCCAAAAGATATCATATGTGCCCGTAAAAATACTATAGCAATTCCATGTGTTGCAACTTTTAGAACCTTGATTTGGTTCAAAATGATTACAATTATTCATATTACTATCAAGTCTTAATAAATGTGGTGATTTAATATCAAGATTTTAAAACTTGATCTTTTTGTGGAAGATAACTTTATAGTTTGGGTTAATTCAGATCTCTTTCAAATTCCATAATTCAGACTCAAAAAGGAGACATAAGTGTTTTAGTCAGCTTTTTCGCTGCTGTGACCAAAAGATCTGGCAAGAACTATTAAAGTAGAAAAAGTTTATTTCAGTCTCACAGTTTGAGAGTCTCAGTCCAGAGATGGGCAGCTCCGTTCCTCCTGGCTCAAGGTGAGGGGGAATCGTGGTGGAATAGTGTGGCAGAGGAAAGGTCAGGACATGGCCATCAAGAAGCAGAGAAAGAGTTCTGCTCAACAGGGACAAAATATATACCCCATAGGTGTGCCCCCAGGGACCTACCTCCTTCAATCACACCCTCTGTACTACAGTTACCACCCAGTTAATTCCTATCAGGGAAATAAATGCACTGATTAGATTAAGGTTCTCAGAATCATCTCACCTCCAGAATTTTTTGCATTGTCTCTCACACAAATTTTTTGGGGACAACTCACATCTAAACCATAACAATTAGCTATATCCATCAAATGTCAAATACTTCAGGAGAAATAAATTATGAATTTGCAGATTTTATGAGTATCCTTTCCAGCAATGACTTACTAGATTTTTGTCCAATGGGAAATATACATATGCAGGGAACCACTGGAAATGCAATGATCTTGCACATATATTGAAGATAAATATGATTGACCAGGAACGTATTTAATTTTTCCCATTTTTAACCAAATCTTATTTCCTTAAATATCCCTGTACTGTTTACCAGCATAATGTAAACTCCCAATTCTCTTCTGTTAAGCCTTGAACACCACAGTCCAAAAACTACCTAAGAAATAAATTTGTCATACACTTATTTGGATCCTTACATTGTGGATTTCCCCAACAAGGGTGCAAAAATTGCTCAGCAAACTATGATTATGGCTAAATCTGATCTCCATTTGTCAGCTTTTTTAATTGTCATTTATAATAATTTAATCATTCTTATGTAACATCTAATAGATTGAATTGAGTGGAAAAATGTTTCTCATGTTTGCAAATTAATGCACTAACTCAAAATTTCACTTTTCCTTTACTTACATCCCACTCACATTGCTTCCTTCACCATACTCCTAATCAAGATAAGAAGTCAAGGACTCAGAAAACTGCATGATTCTCTTTGTTCTTAAGCAAGTGAATTGAGGTATTCTGTTTACCATTGTGTTATTGCTAAAAATACAAAAGATATTATAGTTGCTTGTCACAGATCAGAGAGAAATAACTATTAGCATTACTAATCTAATTGAAATTCAGGTTCTTTACAAAATAGCTTTCAAACAGACTTCATTATTGAGTGAACAGTTTCTTCTTTCTTAAAAGTGAAAATCAGCTAAGTGTCTTTATACACTTCTTATAGTACCACAAAATGTCGACCAATAAATATTTATTCACTACTTGCTAAGCAGGCTCAGGATTTGGAGTTCAAGACCCCAGTTTGAGTGCCAAAAGAATTTGGGGATCTGCCTTGCACATCCATATAACTCCACTATCATCCTAAAGACATATGTAATGCAAATAAAGCAATGAAATGCAGAGTCACATAATATGCTGGTCAGTTTTATGGCTTAGAAATCATACAGTAATTCAGGAGAAATAGATTTCATTGAAGGCTTTCATGAAAAAGTAGAGTATGAATTGGATATTGCTTACTGGTAGCTTCAGAATTAAAAGAGGCTTAGAGCCATTAACCAAATTGGAAAAGGATCACTTGGTATTTGTCTCAAACCTTAAATTTCAGAGGCAGATACTTTATCTGATATAGAGCAATAAAATCATCAAATTTTCTATTCTTTTCCGTTGTTACTCAGTATATTGTAAGAAAATGTCAGTTATATCTATCAAAACACACTCCTCATTTGAAATAACTTGAATGGTGGGTTCCAGACAAATTAGAAGGAGATTTTGGTGGGCTAAAGCACTCATGGTAAGCCATTCTGTGGCAATGTCCCTATTCATGGAATCAGTGAGATTAATAGAGAAGAGTAAATAGAATCCCAAAAGCACAGCAAAAGAAAACATAGGGGAGAAAGGAGTATAGTCTGAGGGATCAGGCTGAGATGTAAACTGGTAGAGCAGAGGGTGTCTAATTGGGAAAAGAATGGAAGGGAGGTTAAATAACTGAAGAGGAACTTTGCTCTCAGTGTCGCATGATGGTCACAAAAGTTTGAATATGATTAAGTGGAAAATTGTGTACTTTGTTATATTTAGAGTAGGACTTTTAAAAAATAGTGATTTCTTTTTGACCATTTTTCCTAAACACTGCTTTAATCTCTTTAGGTAGAAAAGGATTTGTTCTTTGCATATTTACTGAGCCTCCTAAGTCATAAACATTAAAATCTCCACCTTTTCAATGATGCATCAGGTTCCTTTTCAACCCAGAATTTTCTTCTGTGGTTACCTACTAACCCCCTCCATTAACTTCTTCAAATTTGTCCTTAAATTTCACCTCTAAAGAGCATTTCTGCCTTATTTGAGTTGGATTTCCCCCATTAGATTTTTGATCACCCTTTCCTGCTTTTCTATATTATTGCATGTATTTTATGTACTATAGTCTGTGGATCATTCCTGACTATAAGTATGCCCCACAAGACCAGGGATTTTTCTTTGTTGACACTTATTTTCAGTTCCCAGAAAATGGTCTGTTATACACTGATGCTCAACAAAACACATGATGAATGAGTGAATGGGTCAGTTGTTGCACTGGCCTACAAGAGTAATAGGCCCACAGCCAACATCCACCATGCGTGGGGTGGGGGCCTGAATAGAAACTTTAAGCCACATAATTATTTTTGGACAATTTTGTAGTAAAACATGTAAGAAATGTATGTCATCATGGCTATATTTAATTAAGCTTTAAAAAATAGTTTTAAGTAAATATGCATTTGTAAGAAATAATAGAGAACTCCTACACACCCTTTTTCCCAGGGGTAGCATCTTGCAAAACTCTATGCAAGCAGCATATTGAGCCAAGATGGAAAATATTTCCATCAGAATAACTGCCCTCTTCGCATAGACACACCCAATTCCTGCTTAACATCCTGTCATCTCTCCTCATGCTAACCTGCATCCACTGACCTGCTTTCCATTTTACATAATGTCACCATTTTAAGAATATTATATAAATGGAATTATAAACTATGTAATCTTGTTCACTCAGCACAATTCCCTGGACACTCAACCAGGTTTATTTGTGTATTGGCAGTTAATTTCTCTGTATTACTGAATAATATCCCATAGTATGGATATACCACCTTTTCTTTAGCCATTCACTGGTTGAGACAGACACATGGGGCATTTCTATTTGGGGGCTACTACAGAAAAAATTGCAATAAATGTATATATGGTTTTCATATAAATAAATTTTCCTTGCTCTTGGGTAAATACTGAAGAGCACATTATTCAGTCATGTGATAGTTTTATGTCTGTTTTCTGAAGACACTTCCAAAATAGTTTTCCACTGTGGTTGTACCTGTTTAAATTCTCACCAGCAGTATAAGAACAATCCAGTTTCCCTGCATCCTTACCAGCATTTGCCTTTTTACTGGGTTTTATGTTAGTTGTTCTGGTAAGTATGTAATCATATCTCATTCAGGTTTCAATCTGCATTTCCATAGTGGCCAATGTTCAACGCTAAGTGAATATATTCTGTGTAATTATTTACCATTCCTATATCTTCTTCCATGAAATAGCTATTGATGATTTTGCCCATTCCCTCATTGGATTGTTTTATTTTGTTTTACTCTTGAGTTTGGGGAATTTTTTGTGTTTTCTAGCTGTTTGACCTTCTTAGATCTGTGATTTGCAAACATTTTCTTCCAGGCAGCAATTTGCTTGTCTTTTTCCTTAAATGTTTATCCTATGTGTAATTTTCCCTAAAAATCTTACACTTTTACAGTTTAAATCTGTGATCCATTTTTAATTAACTTTGTGTAATACATTAGACTTAGGTCAAGGTTCCTATTTTGTCTATGGATGCCTAATTGCTTCAGCATCATTTGTTTAAAGAACCACCTTTCCTTATTGCATTGCTTTTTTTTCTTTTTAAGCTTAAGTGCTTTCTTTGCAACTACGCTTATTAATACTGTACGTTAAAAATGTACAAAGAACAACATTCCAAGTTTTGGTTGCATTTAAGTTAAAGACGTTCATTAATAAGGAAATTCCAGATGTAAATATTCCAAAATATCTCTAAGCCTTCTAATTAGAAACACTGTCTCCAATTATGACCCTATTTTGCAAGATATTGGCATATATTCAAATTAAGCCCAGAAATTTTAAAAAGAAGTTCTAATTTAAAAATATATATTTTATATTAAAACTAAAATATATTTTTGATAGAACTTTCCTTCCCTTCCCAATTGGCATTTTGTAAAGTGTGTTCCTGAACAAGTTACAGTATAAAATACATGTACACTTAGTTTCCATCTCCTCAAAGAAGAGGCTATTCTCTGTTCCTTGACCTTGGAAACAGGTGCAGGAGAACTGTAACCAAGTTTGGACAGGGTGTTGCCTGAAACAAAGCTAAAACAGCCAAACATGAACATCTCTTAAAATACTTTGGGGAACCAAATTCAATTTTTAATGAGCCATGTGAAGTGACTTTTCCCAAGTTAGCGTTGGCCCTGGGGTCTGGCCCAGCCTTGTGCCCATCTGTGCTGTGCTTCCCAGCAAACCTGATACTCCAGCTGCAGGAGAGACTTTTCCTTTTGGATGTTCAGTGTCTTGGGAACTCCCTGTGTAAATGGGATTAGCAAAGGTCCCATGTGGGAATCTTCTTGGAGTCAAGGTATTTTTCTAACACTGCCAGTCAGACAATGTATCAACATGCCATTTATAGTTTATTTTGATTCTTCACTAACAATTTGTAGGCTCTGGACTGATAACCTACACTATGTTTTTATTAATTTATTTTGGACTGTTTCATTAAAAAATAGATATTGTACATATTAATGGGGTGCTCTGTAATGTTTTGGCAAATGTAGACATTGTAGAGTTTAAATCAGGTAAAACACATCTGTCTCTTCAAACAGTTATCATTTCTTTATGTGAAAACTTTCAAAATCCTTTCTTCTGGGGGCTGGAGCGGTGGCTCAGTGGTTACAGTGCTTGCCTGGCATGCGCAAGTACAGGGGTTCAAACCCCAGCACCCACATACACAACTAAGTGTCAGAGCAACGAAGACCATGTGAAAAATTCAATAAAAATTGATTCTCTCTGTCTGTCTGTCTCTCTCACTGTCCTTCTCTTTATACATATATACGTATATGTATAAAATATATGACTTAAAAAACAATCCTTTCTTCTGGATTTTTGAAATTGGCAGTACATTATTTTTGTCTGTAGTCAACCAACTGCCCAGTAGCACATGAGAGTTGCTTACTCCTATCTAACTATAGCTCAGTATCCATTGCTCAGCCTTTCCCCATCCCCACCTCTATTTTCCCCAACCTCTTATAACCACCTCCTGCTCTTGATTGCCATGAGAGACACTCTTTTAGATCCACATATGAATGATATCATGCTGTACTTATCTTTTGCTGCCTGGCTTATTTCACTTACATTATGTTGTAATCACATCTAATGTCCATGCTAACTTTTGATTCATTTTCTGTGTCTGGAATCAGTCCCCATATTATACAACAATCATACCTGCACATGAAACAATTCACATTAATAACTTGGGAGGCCATGAAATATTATGACATTCTGTAGACCAACAAATCATTTTAAACCATAATTGTTGTGCAGAAATTCATAGAAACCTCAAAATAACACAAAATCAGTCTGTATAAACAATAATTTAAAACACATACATTCATATGCACAATACTTAACAAAAATGTGAAGCTCTGCATTTGTTGAGAGACACTGAAGGTGTATTTTGATAAATTGCTGCTCCAGGCATTTTTGTTTAGAAAATCCATCATCATCATAGGGTACAGCTGTCTACTGGATAAGAAAAGGAAAAAATATGCTGTCGAAATCAGATAGTTTCAAGGTCTTTCAAGTTGTATAAAAAATCAACCTTTAGAAATGGGTGAGTGTTCTCAAGATACATAATTCAGCTGTAATGTGATATCAAACCAGTTTTAAAAAGTGTTTTCAGCTTTTGTTTGAATTGCATCCTGGTACTTATATATGCTAACAAGTTTCAAGACATAGTTGATTGACTTTGTCCCATGTGACTGCATGATCCGTTCATGTGTGAATTTCATGAAGCATTCCAACTGCTCTGCTGGATTGATATTGATTTGCTCATAATCCTGTCAAATTTTATCTTCTTAGTCTTTTAAGAGATACATGGTATTCCAACTTGTCAGAGGGCAAAGGTGGTCTAGTTCTTTATCCAGAAGATACCTGGAAAATTAGATTGTGTGTATGCTGCAGAATCTGGTGGATCCAAGTGCAAGCTTCACTCTGATTAAGAACAATTTACAACTGTCTCTACCTCTGATAATAACTCTTTTCCTATTTTGTGTTATGAAAAATCTTCTCTGGTGGGAAGGGGCAGCATGCTACCAGTTGGATGGGCTACAGAAGAGAAGGCTGGGTATGTGTCTGACTCAGGAGTGGTAGAGTTGACAAGCATAGGGACAGGCAGGGGGCACAGTACTGCAGCATCAGGAAGCCAGGGGTTATCAGTGTCATCTCCATTTACATGCCAGTGTTGTGTGATGGTTTTGACATATCATCTAGGGTCCAAGAGCCTTTAGAGGATGATTGATGGCTGCTGCCCAACTACCGTTCTCTCAGTGAGCCTTGTAAGCCAAGCTCTTTTCCATAACTCGCTGAA
Organism: Aplodontia rufa; assembly: GCA_004027875.1. Lineage (NCBI taxonomy): Eukaryota > Metazoa > Chordata > Mammalia > Rodentia > Aplodontiidae > Aplodontia > Aplodontia rufa. Next base: position 5,967 of record PVKS010022223.1, on the reverse strand, counting down.
TTCTAAGAACCTTTTGGAGATTCCTTGGACTTTTCTATTTAGAATTATTTATAACCAGGAACAGTTTAATCTATGAATAAGGACAGTGTCATTTCTTTCTTTTTTTTCCCTGAACTGTGTGCTTTTTATTTGCTTTTCTTACCTTATTGCATTGACTAGAACTTCACTGCAATGATGAATAAAAGCAGTGACAAAGGACATCCTTGCCTTGTTCCTTGTCTCAAGGGGGAAAGCATTCAGTTCCTTTCCCACTACATATGATGTTTAGCTGTAGGGTTTTAGTAGATGCCCTTTAGCAATTTGAAGAAATTCATTTCTTTTTACATTTTTCTAAAAATTTATAATATGAATGTGTGTTGGGTTTTGCCAAATGCCCTTTTTCATTGATATGTTTGTGTGATTTCTCTTCTTTGATTTGAAAATATGTTGAGTTACACTGATTGATTTTCCAATAAGTGAACCAGCCTTGGTTTTTTTTTTTATTACCAACCCCCCTTCCTTGCCCATGGTATGTGTGTGCATGCGTATTTGCATATTACTGCCTTAGTTTATTTTATGTTGCTATAACAAAATACCTGAGTCCAGGTAATTTATAAAAATTCATTTATTTGCCTCACATTTCTGAAGGCAAATAAATTCCCAAACCATGGCTTCGGCATCTGCTTGCCATTGGATGAGGGCCTTCTTTGTACTGTAGAACGTGGCAGAGAGTATCGCATGGCAAAACAGAGCAAACATGTCTCTTTTTCTTCTTAATGAAACCACTAATGTTATCATGATAGCCTGAACCTAGTGACCTCATCTAATCCTAATTACTTCCCAAATGCACTGCTTCCAAATACCATTAACATATGAATTTGGGGATTAGGTCGCCCATACATGACTTTTGTAGTGGGGGGGATGTATTCAAATCATAGCAATTACTGAATTCTGTTTACTGTTATTTAATTGAGGACTTTTGCCTTTGTTCCTGAGGGATGTTGGCCTGTGTGTACATTCTCACTTGTGTGCACGATCTCTCTTTCTTTCTCTCTCTGCATTGTCTTGGTCTAGTTACTGTATAAGAAGAATACTAGGTTTGTAAAATGAATTTCTTCTACTTTCTGGAATAGATTGTGTGGAATTGGTATTACTTGGTTTTTAAATCTTTGGGAGAATGTTCTAGTGAAGCTGTCAGCCTAGGGATCTCTTTTTGGAGTTTTAAAATTATGTTTATGTGCTCATAGAGTCCAAAGTTGTAACTGAAGTGTAATGTTTAAAAGTAGTACTTACAGGGGCTGGAGTGGTGGCTCAGCAGTTATGGCACTTGCCTGGAATATGCAAGGACACAGGTTTAATCCCCAGCACCAAGTACACAATGAAGTGATGGAGCAACAAAAGCCACATGAGAAACTAAATGAAATTGATTCTTTCTCTCCTTCTCCCTCCCTCTCTCTCTCACTGTTCCTTTCTCTTTAAAAAAAATTACTTATAAATAATCCATGGGTTAAAAATAAGTCTCAAAATAAAATTTTTTAAAAATACATTGAAGTGTATGTATTGAGATATATTGAATTGAAATAAAAAATTATGGGACTCGGTTAAAACAATAAAGGAAAATGTTACAGTACTGAACACATACAATAGAAAATCAGAAATAGCTTAGATCAATAATCTCTTGCCCAAAGTCTTGAAAAAGAAAAGGAAGATAAACCTGAACTATTCAGAAGGAAGTGAATAATAAAGAGCAGAAATCAATCCATTTGTAAACAGAAAATCAGAAAAATCAATGAAATACAGTGATGATTCTTTGAAAAGATAAATGAAGTTGACAAACCTCTACCATGCATGATAAAGACAAAAAGAAAATAAAAAACACAAAGTACAATCTTTACGAAAGAAATCATGAAAGACACTGTAGACATCAGGGTGATAAAGAATACTACAAGCAACCCTACACATTTTTGTACTTTAGTTGAAATGGACTCATTGTTCAAAAAATATAGTATATGAAATTGATAATATGAGGGCTGGAGCGGTGGCTCAGTGGCTTTGGTGCTTGCCTTGCATGCATGAGTCCACATGTTGGAATTCCAGCACCACATACATAAAAAAGTGTCAGAACAATGAAAGTCAAATGCAAGCTAAATAAAGTGACTCTCTCTTTCTCTCTTTCACTGTCCCTCTCTCTTTAAAAAAAGAAATTGATAATCTGAATGGCCCTATAAGTATTAGAAACATTAAATTTATAAGGGGTTCTGTCTAAATCCATTTGGTTTTCTATAATAAATGCCACAAACTGGACGGCTTATAAACAAAAGAACTTTATTTACCATAGTTGTAGAGGCTAGGAATTCCACTATCTGGATGACAGCAGATTCTTTATTTGGTGTGGGTTCATTTCATTGTTCAGAGATGGCTCTTTCACACTGTCCTCTCATGGTAGAGGGCCAAGGTCACTCTCTGAGGCCTCCTTCATAAGGGAACGAATTCTGTTCATGAGGGCTCTGCTCTTAACACATCCCAGAGGCTCCTACCTCCTAATGTCAGCACACTGGTGGTTGGGATTCAACACATGTATTTTGGAGGTTACAGACATTCAGATCACAGCAGCTTCTTTTGATGCCACTCTGCCAGACTGGGATAGAAATCCTGGTTCCCCACTGGGCCTTTATTATACCTAAGGAGAGGACTCTGTTGCTGCTGGGTGGACAGGGGAGTTCTGGCTCTCCTGAGTCTCCCCTGAGAGCACCTTGCCAGGAGTGGGATGATTTATTACTCTCCTGTGGGATTTCCACTGACATTATATGGTAGAGAGGTCTGGTTATGATGAAGCTAGTGAAAGTCTTGGTTCCTATCTTGTCTTCTTTAACATCACTGTGACGTGTGACTGGGGAAGAAGAATAAGCTCCCCAGTGACTCTTTGTTGGCATGGGAGGGAGGGAGACCACTGCTTTTTAAGTGGTGTAGAACTGTTACTGTTTAAAATTTTTCTGTCTTTCTAGACTGCACTGTTGGTGGGAGTTTTGTTTGTTATTATTGTCTAGAAAGATCAGGGCTTTTTAAATGGGAGTTTTTGTCAGCTGGTGGGCAATTTTAACTTTTGGGATACATGAGGCAAAAAGGAAACTCGAGGAATTCAACACCATGCTGTTACTTGGGTGCTGATTTCCCTAACTGGTCTGACTTTTTTCCCTCCAACTTTCAGTCTTCTTTTGTTTCTTTTGCATTTAATGTCCATTGCTTTTAGTAGCACATAGTGGGAGGAGCCAGGAAAGGTATATCAACTCTGTCTTCCTTGAAATAGAAGTCCATCCAAGGGATATTTTGAATAAAAGTGGTGAGAATGGGCAGCCTTGTCTTGTTCCTAAGTTTAGTGGAAATGTTTTCAGTTTTTCTCTGTTTACTATTATTATATAGCTGAGGGTTTGACGTATATGGTCTTTACAAAATTAAGATACTTTGATCCCTACTTTCTCTACAGTTTTGAGCATAAATGGGTGTTAAATTTTATTGAATGGCCTTTTCTGCATCAATTGAGATGATTGTATGGTTTTTGTCCTTAATTCTGTTGTAAAGTGATGGATCACATTTATTGATTTGCATGTGTTGAACCAGACTTGTATCACTGGAATGAAGCCCACTTGATCATGATGAATTATCATCTTGATTTTTTTGAATGCAGTTTGCTAGAACTTTATTGAGGATTTTTGTGTCAACGTTCATCAAGGATGTTGGTCTGTGGTTTTCTTTTTTTGATATGTGTTTGTTGGGTTTTTGTATCAATGTTATAGTTGCATCATAAAAAGTATTTGAGAATTCCCTCCTTTTCAGTTTTTTTGGGATAGCTTAATAAGGAGAGGCGTTAACTCCTCATAGGTGTGGTAAAACTCAGCAGGAAATCCATCAGGTCCTGGGCTTTTCTCCTCTGGAAGGCTTTTAATTGCTATATGGATTTCAGTGCCTCTTAATGGGCTGTTTTGGATTTCAATATTGTCCTGCTTCAATCCGAGGATGTTGTATGTGTCTAGAGATTTGCCCATGTCTTCCAGATACCTAATTTAGAGGAGTATAGTTTTTAAAAATATGTTCTGATAATCTTTTTGATTTCCATGCGATCAATGATGATCACACCCTTTTTATTGGTGATTTTGTTGATTTGCTTCAATTCTCTCCTTTTTTAATTGAGATTAGCTAGAGGGTCTATCAATTTTTTTATTTTTTCAAAGAATCAACTCTTTTAATTCATCGATTCTTTTTATTGTTCTTTCATTCTCAGCGTCATTGATTTCAACCCTGATGTTAATTATATCCTATCTTCTGCTGGCTTTGGGCTTAGATTGTTCTTCCTTTAGTAGGGATTTGAGATGGAGCAAAAACTTCTGTATTTGAGATCTCTCCTGGTTTTTAATGTAGGCACTCAGTGCTATAAATTTCCCCTTAAGAATGCTTTCATGCTATCCCAAAGGTTTTGATATGTTGTGTCTTCTTTGTCATTTTCTTCCAAGAATTTCTTGATTTCTGCTTTCCTGTCTTCTTGGATCCATTATTCATTTTATAGATTATTCACTCTCCATACATATGTGTGATTTTTGGTTATGATTTTGCAGTTAATTGCTGGGGTCATGGAATCATGGTCTGATAGGATACATGGACTAATATCTACTTTTTGTGTTTGCTCAGATTTCCTTTGTGAACTAGAATGTGATCTATTTTGGAGAAGGGTCGGGTGCTGCTGAGAAATATACTCAGCCAAGTTTGAGTGGAATATTCTATAGATGGCTGTTAAGTCCATTTGATTTATGGAGGTGTTTAGGCTAGTGATCTCTTATTGTTCATTTTTGCTCTGCCGATCTATTTATTGGTGTTGCCTGACATGCACAAGGATGCAAGTTCCAGTCCCAGCACCAAGTACACAATGAAGATTGGGAGCAACAAAAGCCACTTGAAAAACTAAATAAAATTGATTCTCCCTTCTCTCTTTCTCTTCTCTCACTATCCCTCTATCATAAAAAAATTCTTCCATTGTTCCTCTAATATAATTGACTGAAAATTATAGCTGTTACTTCCTTTTTTTCAGTATGTCTATTTTTTGATAGTAGTTTGTCTTCTTCTGAGTCTTCTCACTTAGTCCCTTCATTATATCTTCTTTTAGTTCAGTGTTTTTTTTAGTAATCAGATCATTGCTTTTTTTTCTCAGTTTTCATCCCACTCCCTATCCATGGGCTCCTTGTTAGGGGATTTATGGGTTCGAGACAAACCTTTTCTATTGATTCCTAATTTTTGAAGAGTTGCTTCTGGATCTCTGAATTGAGATTCCCTGTAGGGAAGTAAGGTAGGTCTCCGGATGGTTCTTTCTTGCAAGTCAAATGGTTGGCTCAGACACCACGCCTTTGATGGCCACCATCCTCCAGAAGTTGCTTTTGCCTGGAGCCTTGTTTTGCTGCACCTTTTGGATCTAGGCTCAAGGGCGCTGATCTGGAATTTCTTGGTGGTGTGGGGCAGCCTGCTGGATTGTTGAAGTTCAGTGGTGGGGGTGTGTCATCAGTTTCCAGGGTCCCAGCCAGGCAGGGTGTACTGAATGGGCCTGCCTATCAGCTGCAATGGAACCTAAGATCCTTGGTGGCAGGTGCAGGCCCAATTTATCTGGACCTTCAGGTATGCAATGTGGCTGGGCTGCTCTGGGCAGGGGTCTTCAGGGTATCTTGGGTGCCTGCCAGGCCTGGGACCAAAAGCCTGGCTCATGAGTTGAATATGGGGTATTTAGCGGGGGTGAGTCTTACATGCCAGGCTGGTGATCAGGAGATACCTGGGCCCATGTGTTGGACATTGGCTGGGCAGGAGCTGCTCTGGGCAGGGGTCCTACTCAGGCATATCTAGGGCACCTGCAGGCCTGTTTCTTAAAGAGCCAGACAGCCAGCATGGCAGAGAAGGTATCCTCACCTCTGGAACTCCAGGGGTCCTGGGGTCTGCCAGGGTCTGCAGTAA